>PVLC010024821.1:0-24272 GCA_004027655.1 Graphiurus murinus | reverse complement strand
ACTCCTTACCTGCTGGCAGTGCTGCTGACTTGGGTAGCTCTGTGGGAGTGATTTTGCTCGTCCCAGGGCTTAGAAGTTTGACATAATTAGCTGGGAACCAGCCTATCTGGCGCTTTTTCCCACGTGCCTAATAAGAAAATAATTATATCAAAAAATGGTAGACGTTCATCTTCTTTTATGATCCAATTTGCTTTGTAGTAGAGCACTTATGCAAAATTTATGTAAAATGAAAATACCAATGGCATTAACAGTAGAAACTACAGATTACGATGTCACAGAAATAAGATGTCACTAAAATTAAAATCAAGGCAGCCACTGGTCAGCAAGACATGAAATGTTTTTGCAAGAGCTAGATCTTGAAGATCACAAGTTCATTATATTCTATGGAGAGTCTAAGAAAACTAGTTAGCACTTAGCTGCTTATTTCAGGTAACGTTGAGATTATGGTTAATGCCAATATTACGTATGGCTTTTAGGAATAATAATACTGGCCATCAACACTCACCGAGTGCTTTTTATGAGCCATGCCATGCACCTTGTGTGCATTTATCCATATAATTCCAGGACAATGCTATTATTATCCCCAAGTTTGAGATGAGGAAAGTGAGCTTAGAAAAGCTACATGGTGGTTCCCAAAGCCATAGGCTAGTGAGTGGAAAGCCAAGCGTTACATGTCTGCACTCTTCTTTATGGGAAAAATACACCTTTAAATGCAAGATGATGTAGATGCAAAATGCACAGAACACAAGGAGTCTCAATTTGACACCGTTAAAAACCGGTCAAGCCCGTGTGATTGATGGCTCCAGACACATTTCCCACTGCTGTTCCTTCCAATCCTTACTTCAATCTGATTCGTCACAAGTTCCATCAATTATTTACATGCCATGTGTTGTTGGAAAGAGTTAACACGTGACACTGGAGAGTTCTTATTAAAGTCAGTGAACCAAGACTTGCAATTATGATACAATTCCACGAAAAGTCTCTAGTTAAGGATCATCAGCGGGGCTATGACTACCCTTCTACAAACTACCAGCAAACAACATGTACATACACATGTGTACACACACACACACACACACACACCCTAACTATAGAAACAAGGACCTGATAAAAATAGTTGCCTTTGGCGACAGGTATCGGAGGGATACATCTATATCCTGCTTTATAACTTTTTAATTTTAAACCACATAAATATAATACCTATTCCCCAAACAAGGAAAGAAAAGTAAAAGAAACCTTGTATCTGCGGTCCCACCTGCCAACTTATGAAGCAGGACACCTCCAGGTTACTTTTAGAATGCACGTCAGGTTTTGCCCTCCTCGTGTCTGATAGACTTCATGCTCCTGGCTCAAGGAATAAAGCTCTTATTTTCACAGTGTATCTGCTGAGGACTGAAGCCATTTGCTTACACATCCCCATATGTTTATCTCTCTAGTGTACTGTCATGTGACTCCCAGTGACTCCTCTATGTCCCCCACTTCTGCAGTTCTACAAGCGCAGAACACAGATAGCTCGTTGGTAATGTCTTCATTTGTGTATCTACACTGAAAGTCACCCTGGTTAAAGTGCCAGAGCTATCTAGAAAAGGGGAAGCCACCCACTTTACTGTGGGTTCAATATTCTCTTTTGAACAAGGTGCTAGGAGAATGAGGATTAAAAAGTATTCCACCTTCAAGGAGCTAAACAACTATGTGTGAAGGTAATAAATGCACATGGAAAGCTAGGTAGTAATACCAACATCAGCTATGGAAGACCAAAGAGTGGTGCTGGCATGGGGCCATCCCCAGGTTCAGGGCAAAGGAGGCGGTGCCTCTTGTTAGGATGGTCCCAGAAAGCTTCTGGAAGAAGTGGGATTTTGCCAGCCTTTTTTTTTTTTTTTTGGTACTGGGGATTGAACTCAGGGTGTGCTACCTCCAAGCTATACTCCCCAGCCCTTCTTGTTTTATTTTTTTAAATTTTAAAAAAGGGTCAGTCTTGCTAAATTGCTGAGGTTAGCCTTAAACCTACAACCTCTGTCTTAGTCTCTCATGTACTGGGATTACAGGTGCATGCCACCATACCCAACTTGGCCAGCTCTTGAGGAATCAAAGAGGAAAGAGTCAGCTCTGTGAAGAGGAATGTTATGGACCAAGAGAGCTAGGTATGTCAGTCTGGAGGTATTGGTTATTTCAAATGAGGCTAAAACTAGCTGGGCATGGTGGTCCATGCCTGTAATACCAGTACTTGGAAGGCTGAGACAGAAGGATGGCAGATTTCAGGACCCTGTTTCTAAACAAACAATAGCTGAGAGGTAGAATGCCCCTGGGTTCAATCTCCAGTACCATAAACACACACACAGACACACAGAGACACACACAGAGACACACACAGAGACACACACACACACACACACACACACACACACACACACACACACACACACACACACCCCAAGAGGCTAGAACAGAGATGTTGCTGTGAAGTGGAACGACATTCTGCTGCAAAGGGAAGAAAGGCATGGTATGAGGCATCCATGGAAGGTTGAGGAGGAAGGGCAATGGAGTAAGATGCTTACAAATCTAATACAACGTAAATGTTATATGAATAATTGTTATACCATACTGTTTAGAGAAAAACGACAAGGAAAAAAGTCTTCATGTTCAATACAGATGCAAATTTTCCTCATTTCAGTCTACTTTTGGTTGAATCCCCAGATGTGGAATCCATGGCCATAGCTATGTTATTACTGTAGAGGTAACATTTGTGTGTGTGTGTGTGTGGTACTGGGGATTGAACCCAGGGGCATTCTACCTCCGAGCTACACCCCCAGTCCTATTTTTAATTCTTTATTTTGAAATAGGGTCTCACTAAGTTGCGGAGGTCCTCACTAAGAAGCTGAGGCTGGCCTCAAACTCGGATCCTCCTATCTCAGCCTCCCAAGTACTGGGATTACAAGCGTGCGCCACCATGCCCAGCTACTGTAGAGGTAACATTTTTAAAGAATAAGAAAAGTATATGGAGCATTCATACACGGTTCAGCTGGATTCACCTATTATTGACATTTAATTCCAGCTACTTCCTCATTTGTACATTCTCTCTCCCTCCTTTCCAATTCCCTTCTCTGTAATTAATTTTTCTAAACTATTTGATTATGCTTACAATTTCCTGACATCATGACTCTTTACCCCTAAATACTTCCATGGGTATTTACTAAAGGAATATTCTCTTAGAGAACCACAGTAGAGCTATCAATTTTAATAAAATTAATGTTGGTATGTAATTTTATCTAATCTGGCATCTATCCCAATTTTGTCAATTATGCCAATAATATCCTTCAGAGCATATTTTTCTCTCATATGAGGTCAAGCTGAGAAGCAGATACTGCCATCAATGGTTGTAATCTTTTCATCTCTTTTTGCCATTGATGTTTTTGGAGAATATGGTCCCTCCTTGCCTCTTTTTGTGTTAATCTAATGCTTCCTCATGATTCGACTCGCTTGATGCATTCTGGCCAGAACAGTATGTAAATAATACTGTGTCCTTTCCAGGCAGCCTGTTTGGATGAATATTATATCCATTTGTCCTCACTGCTGCTGATCACTTTGAGCACTGATTAGGGCGGTGCCCTAGTTCTTAGCTGTATAATTATTGTATATGTATTGTATATGTATAATGTATATGTATAATTATCAACTAATATATGATCTGTAGAAGCCATTTGAAGGCCACGTGCATTTTCCATCCTTACTAAAAATGTCCCCTTAGATTTGGCATCCAGTGATGATGAGTCTAACAATCTTTACCATGATGGTGTGTAATCCTAACCTTTTTAAAAACCTTTTTTTCCCCTCTGGAAATGAAACTTACAGGCAGTATCTGGAATGGTGAGATAAATAACAAAATATGAGACTAACACTCGCACAGGTATTCTCTCCTCCCCGCCCCACCCCCACACGAGCATATACATGCACAAACACAGAGGCAGTAAAAGCAGCATGATATACAGATGTGGTTTTGCATCAAAATAAACCTGCTACTGCAGCACACCTCCTGAGACCATTGATGAAAGGTTCCACCTCTAAATACCCTGACCATGAAACTAGGGACAGCTCTGTGCAGACGTCCATCATCTTATGAATTCTCATGGTCCCTGCACTCATGATTTGAACTCAGAAACTGAATAAATGAATTTTTAGATGAATCCCCACCTCTCAGAATTCTGAGACAACTACTAGCTGTCTGAGTTTAGGAACCAAACACATTCGGATACAGTGGTATCTCCTACTAGCCAAATGCAAGATTTAGGCAGTGAGCGGTTCTTTGTACTTTGCAATGAAGTACAGTTCCTTTGGGATTTGGCATATTCAAACCTGGACAAGGAATTTTAAATGAATAGACAAGAAACTAACTTGCAGCTCTCCTTCCCACCATCCGCCTGGGTTCTTTTTTCGAATCAAAATCAGCTGACCGGGGGCCAAAGTAAGTTGCTCGGGGCCGGTGGCGGTGTACGAAGCGATAACCTGAGCAATTTCTGAAAAACAAGATCAAATATTGTGGCACACTGTTAAGAGTCAGGAGAAGGAGAACCTAAGAAGGCACAGCCTCCTCCCAGGGTCACAGATCAACGTCAGCAAAACCAGCATATTGGGCTGATTTTCTGCTGGATGATGGAGGCTTTGAATTGCAAACCCCCTCCCCACAGCTACAGTGAGAACGCAGCATTCTGGGCTTGGCTGATCTTTCTGATCAGCTGTCTTCTGAGACTTCCCAACTTCCTGCCCTGGAAGTCACCCTCCTGCCCACTCTGTGCACCGTGTGTTGCAGCCCCCCCCCCCCAACACTTACCAAAAACACCAGACAGCAGGGGCTGGGCCTCAGTTACCCACCCGCCCCCGCCAGCCCTCAGTGAATAAAGGAACCCGAGGCAAGTTTCCCCTTTTGCCAAGTGCAGGAGAAAGAGAATTCCATTTTCTGAAGCCTGGCAGCAACTCAGTTATGTGTTGTGGTTTCAGACTCTCCCTCCCACCAACATGACCACTTTCTTTATGGCTCACATTTTGGGGGTGATTCCTGAACTTCCAGTATGAATCATGGCAACACAAGTTTACTTGTTTTTATTTCAAGTTAAAGGAGGAACCTGGAGTTCGGGAGGGAATTTCATGCAAAAACAATAATTCAGCACTAAGAAAAAAAAAATGCAAGTTATTTTGTATTTTTCCTGAATGTTAGAAATCCCACAGGAAAAATTCCAGCAGGACCAGAGAACAGGCTCTGAAAAGTGCATTTCTACTGGCACCGAGGTCGAGTATGAAAAGACAGACTCCTGTTCTGATGGATTCTGGCACATTTGCAGCTACTGCTTCCTGAGCTTCTAGAAGCCATATAGAACAAACTGCTCTATTCCTCTACACTTACTCCCTGTCACAATGGATCCTAAGAGGAGGAAAGGACAGAGAAAGGAAGGAAAGAGAAAGGAATGAAGGAGAGAAAGATGGAAAGCAAAGAGGCTCCAACAGGATCTCCTATGTTTCTGCTAATTCCAGGAAAGGGATGAAAGTCGGCACTTTGGCCAGCCGCTGTTGCCCGCTCTGCAATCCGAGGTTAGCCACCACAATGGGTTTGCCAATCTGTCACGGGGCAGGCCTGGCCTGCCTGGTGCTTCTGAGAACTCAGGGAAGCAAGATAGCCCAGAGCCCCGCTTCCAGACAGCTTGGCTCTGACTGAGAGCTCTAGCTGGGAACATACACAAGGACGAGGACTCTCCCGTGACGTGCCAAGAATGAGCTCTAGATTCCAAGAGTTTTGGGTTTGGACTAAGTCCCACCTAGTGTCCTATTTGGCATCCGATGTTTCTGCTCCTCAAAGGACCTGATATATGAGCCAGAGATTTGCCCCAACACTCTGTGCTGCCTTCTGTGTCCCTCTGCAACTTGCTAGTTTCAGTGTAAAGTTAGGCCCACCAGAGCTTCTGATGTGAAATATCTGGACATTTTGGAATGACAAATGTTAAAAATGTAGAGGACTCAGTTCGAGCAGATTTGACCAGGTGGTCCAATTTCTGGAGTCTGACTAGAAAACCCCCTTTTTCCTGGCCATGTAAGCCCACTTGGAGCTGTGCACCAGACAGAGACAAATCCCTCTCAACACAGCAATGACCATTTCACCCTATTCAACCTATAATTTTCTAAGGAGATGATAGCAAAAAGCACAAATAACTCAGACCAGGAAGACAGGCCATACAAACCATATTATTTCACATCTGCTTCCTTTTCTCTCTTTTGTGCTATTTATAGAACATGTGATTTTGTTTAAATAAACTAAGATGGAATTCAGAGGCATGACTATAATTTTGTACCTTCAATGTGTACCTGGGAAAACTACCCAGTGACTTCTCCACCAAGAGGACGTGGGAATACCTGTCGCTCCTTGGCTCTCCTCCAGTTTGTGTCCTGGGGCTTAATGTGCTTTCGGGGAATGAAAAAGGAGCGTCCCCAGGCTAAACAAAAGACGAGTGAGAGTTGCTGACCCCACAGTTCCCCAGCTCTGTGCACAGAAACTTCCCACCATCTTGCCTGAGTTATTTCTTCACAACCCAAGAAAACATTCTGTCTACCCATGTGTAAAGCAACAAATTTCATAACCATGTCTATATTATTAATGAATTCCAAAGAAAGGATCTACTCCAATCACTCTTAGAAAAGATTCCTTTGTCTTTACTTTAGATTTCTGGCTGTAATACACAAAACTGGGAGCAGCTATCAAATGTATTCATAACATTGAAACATAAGCATTAGGGTTTGTAACTTACCAGGTTTTTTTCCTAAACTCCCTGTTTTCCCAGCAGTTCCAGAGCCCTTAAAACAGAGCAGAAGGTCTCATTTGCATGCTGAAGAGTTTTGATCATGTAACTTAAAATACAATGGTACAAACCCACTTAAGCCCCTAAATCCCGCTTTTCATTCTGACGGAAACACAGTAGAACTGTCTCCCTGTCAGGAGTGTACACAGGAGGAATACGCGGGCCTTAGAACAGGTGGCTTTCATTATTCTTTTTTTTTTTTTGGACTGAGGATTGAACCCAGGGGCATTCTACCTCTGTCATACCCCCGACCCCTTTTATTTTTTATTTGGAAACAGTGCTTCACAAAGTTGCTAAAGCTGGCCTTGAACCTATGATCCTCTGACCTCAGCCTTCCAACTACTGGGATTACAGGTGTGTACACCATGCTCAGCTGGCTTTAACTCTTTAAGAGAAGAAAGAGCATATAGTGTGTGACACTATACATCCCAGAGAATATCCGGAACAAGGGCAAACCTAAGGGCAGGCTTCCTGCTGGAACCACTCCCTGCACACTCAGCTCAGGCTGCATTTTCAAACAGTTAATTAGGAAATGTCTCACACACAAAATGTACGGAGATTATGACAGACACTCATGAGTCTACCATCCAGATTTAATACATTAAAATATCAATACTTTGCTACCTGTGCTGCAGAGTGTTCTTTGTAAGTAACTAAAATGGTACAAGGCTGGGATCCTCCCTTACCCATCCCATTCACATTCCTCTATCCACAGAGGGGACGCTGTCCTCAGTCGCCTTTCCACCTAATTTCACACTGTCTAAACACTGACATTTCTCTATCCATGTTGGAACCACAGCCATAGAAACAGACTATATTTCTTTCCAACTACTAAGTGTTCCAGCAGTGCTCCAGGGTTGAATTCCTCTCCTGGATACTCATGGAACTTTTAAACCAGCTGAGTCAGCCAACAGAGACCACGAGAGCCAGGACAAGGGCCAAAATGCAATCTGTTGTGACAAAGTGCTTTATTCTAAATTAATGTTCACACTCTAGTTCCTATCTTGCAGTAAATCAAGTATTCCAATTAAAATGAGAGGTTTAATAATCTAAATGAGAGTTACTGTAAGAATAAAAATATGCGAGAAGCACAACTTATCTCCGTCTCTGTATTTTGGTTATTGAAATTTAATAATCATTTACTGGAAAAGTTTGGGTCAGCTTTTACTCTGTGTGTTCTTTAATGAATGAATACGTTATACAATGTCAATCTTTCTTGCTGTTTTTATGGGCTGCATATTAAATAAAGGAATATGATGAAACAAGATTATAAGTGAGCATTCATTTCCCCTGTATAGATCTACACTATATTCCCTTAAATTCCATACACATAAAAAGTCATCAGCACACCCTGGGCTGTGCTCAGAAGGCCAGGCTCTGACTTGACGCGCTTGTTGAAGTGGTCCTAGGCTCTGTCCCCCAGCAAATGGTAGTGGGGGAAGACTCTGTATCCAAGTAGTACAGGAGAGCTGACTTTTTAGATTTGTTCATTCTTAAACAATATAGCTAATCATCTGTCTAAAACTATTCCCTCCCCCTCTTCCTCCTATTCCTCCTTTTTCTGTACTTAGGATTGAACATATGGGGGCATTCTACCTCTGAGCTACACCTCCAGACCTTTCATTTTCTTATTTTGAAACAGAGTTTCACTAAGTGGCTTAGGGTCTCACTAAATTGCAGAGGCTGACCTCAAACCTGTAATCCTCCTGCCTCAGCCTCCCAAGTACTAGGATTACAGGCATGTACCACTGAACCTGGCTCTACTAGTTCTTCTATAGCTAGTAAGTTATGATTATGGTAAAGGAAGCACCTTATAACACAGCTTACCTTTTAAAAAGTCAGCATATTTTTAAAAAATTTACTGATTTCAATAAGTCTTTTTTCAAATAGAAAACTGTAATTTATTGAAATATAATACAAGTAATGGCTTTTATATTTTTCACTGTTGACCCAGACTATTTTATTATTATTTAAATATGTATTAACTCCTAATATAAACAGAACATAGGCAAACACCAAATACTTTTAATAAAGTAAAAATAAGTTTAAATGAAACCAAATGGCTTTTGTATTTTAACTGTTCCAAAAGGTAATGTCACTTTAAAAGTTTTCATGCATAACACTGAAAATCAAGCTTCATTTTTAGGTTTCCCTACTCCCCTTTAATACCATCTGTATGATTCTTATTGGAGCCACTTGGTACCTGGAGAGGAGTGTAATTCTCCCACTCCAGGTCTACAGGGCCCTACGGGCCAGCTGTCTTATAGGAGAAAATTGTTTTCTTCTAGGCCTCTGCCAAGTTCTCCCAGGGTAGGGAGACTCACAAATCCATCCAGGAGAATTTCAGCAAGCTGCTCTCAAGACCACAAGAAGAAAAACAAAAACAAAAAACAATAATGAAGCCAGGCATAGTGGCGCACGCTTGTAATCCCAGCATTTGGGAGGCTGAGAACGGAGGATCCAGGTTCGTGGTGGGCCTCAGCTACCTAGTGAGGCATTCTGCAACTTAGTGAGTGAGACCCTGTTTCAAAATAAAGAATAAAAAATAGGGCCTGGGGATGTAGCTTGGAGGTAGAATGCCCCTGAGTTCAATTCCTAGTACCGCAAAAACAACAACACAACAAAAAAACAATAATGACACCTCTTTAAAAAAACAAAAAACCCAGGCATATAAAACCTTTCCTGGAACTGCAGGGGAGGTGAGAAGGATAATGGCAAACCACTGTAATGAGGCCGCCCGGGCCATCAGCACCACACTAGGAGCCGGGGCTGCGGCCAGGCCGTGCCACCCTCCTCCTGGCATTTAAGGGAGAGAGCGTGCTCTGCCACTCGCTGCACCCCAGAATGCAGCCTCTAGGCCTTCTCTGCCAGGCTTTGCTCTTTTGGTGCATAGGAGGTGTGAGGAGGAAAAAAACCCTATGAACTGACTGTGGTTTTTAAAACAAACAAAACCAAAAATGAGAAGAAAAAAGAGCCAATTCCTGTTGGTTTATGTGGATCTATTAAATCACTACATTTATACCCTGAAACTCTCCGCTGACTGAACTTGGCCACCACAACTGGCACCTATACTTTGTGGTAACCCCGTCTCCCACAATGCGTTAAGCTTGCACCATCTGGAGACTACATTTTATGCAATCAATTTTTTAGGACTCTATTTAGCAATAATAGCCTAATCTCTTAGATCTTGCATCTTTCTACTGTGTAGAAAAAAAAAAAAAAAACCCACAAATTTAAGAAATTTTCTACTGCCCAACATTCAGGGGCTAGAATACTTTTGATTACATGGGCAAAACATTACTCTGGGGCATCTAAAACTCAATGACCATAAAGAACAAATCAAGAAAGCAACGTAAGTCAGTTACATGCAGGAACAGAGATGAACACTGAAGGACCAGCCCGCTTAAGGCAGCCTTGTTGGCCCTGGGAGTTCCGCCTGTGGGAAGCCGACCAAGGCTCACCCCACAGCACCAAACGACGAAGTCAGGCGCGGCAGGTCACACTGTAGTTGCTGTCACACACCACGACTCCCCACCAAGAGAACCACGCACAGAAAGGGAAACAGTTAATGTGGGTTTACCTCTGAGTCTTTAAGCCTCACATAGTTAGAAGGGAAGACTCCGGACTTGTCGCCCACTGTTCCCGTCCACCAGTCACCATCTTTCTTGGTAACCAAAATCACATCCCCTTGCTGAAAGGTTAAATCTCCTTGCTCAGAACTCTCGTAAGTGTACATGGCAATAAATTCTGGTGGGGAGAAATATTGAGATACGGAAAGAGCTTGATTGTTTAAGGAAATCCCAGATAGCGTTGCAAAAGCAAGTTTATGAATCAGGAAATTAGGATAAGATCCATTCAAGAGAAAGGCCAGTCACAGATGACATACAGAGTTGCAGAGTACCCTGGGCTCCAAGTTCCCCAAATGCACATAAAAATGCAGTAACTGCAGATAGGGAGACAGTTTCTGTGAAGTCCCAGCCACAGGAACAAAGAACCAATTGCATGTCTACTGACACTGCATACCAAGAATGTTCTATGACTTAAGGTCAACATTTCTTTTTAAATGAAAACAGTTTTCATATCCAGTTTTAACTAACATTCACTGAGTACCTACTTTGTGCTGAGCACAGAGTCAGAGGCATTCACATGCAGGCTCCCAGTGTGCAAATTTCAGTTTTGAGGATAGCAACTCACAAGTTTGGAAAAATTTTACAGTATATCCTTTATGTAAATTAAAGATACATTTTTCATTATGTCCTATTAGGCCACATACAGATTGCAGAAAGCTGTTATCGTGCAAAATTAAAAAAAATACATATTATTGAGATAAAAATGGACACCTACTTGTCAAATGCATAAACAGAGTGGACTGATGATGAGTAACATGTACCAAATCCTAGAAAATAACCAAGCCTTTCTCAACGAGTTAAAAAGATCTTTTTACTTTTATTACATTTTCTTGTTCACGTAATTTCCTCTTTAAAAAATGTTTTTAAATATACTTTTACTGGTGCATTGTAGTCTATTATGCACAAAGCACTTGGTGAGCTTCTCCCCAGCCCCCTCCCCTTCCCTATGCATGAGAACATGATATTCAGACGGGCGTTGATAATTTCACAAACGTATACAACATCAACAGAAGTGTTTTATTCATTAATTCTCCCTATAATCTCTTCTTAAAGAATAAGAAATAATATTCTTTAGTGTCTTGAATTTGAAGGGTGTTCATTCCACAAGAATATTTTTTTAATTGTAAGCGGAACTCTACATTTTTAAAATTGATTCTACTAAGACTTAGAACCAATATACTATCAGAAAGACCACTAGACACTATACTAGATATGGCAGAAAAGATTTACAGAAAGATGTGCACATTTATTGTTTCCATTTTTCTCCATCTTATCCTAGCCCTTTATGTATTTTTTAAAACAGAAAAATTGCCATTTACCCAAAAAGTTCATTTCTATGATCAATGATATATGTTTCTCACTAAAACTACAGATGATATTGCTTAAATGCAAAGTCTAATATTGATTAATAGGCACAAATTTAGTATGGAGACCTCTACTGGCCAATTATACCTACTATAATTATACCAATTATATCTTCTACTATACCTCTGTAGAAGGTACTAATAAAAACTAAAATGACTCACAGAAAGAGAAAATTCCCTAATGCTGTGTGCTGTGCGCTAAGGCCAGCAGAGACTGCTGGGGAGAGTGCTGGAAAAACATCCTTGGAGTTGGGCGTGGTGGCGCACTCTTCTAATCCCAGCATTTGGGAGCCTGAGACCAGAGGATCCGGGTTCTTGGCCAGCCTCAGCTACCTAGTGAGGCACTCTGCAACTTAGTGAGACCCTGTTTCAAAATAAAGAATAAAAAATAGGCTGGGGGTATAGCTTGGAGGTAGAATGCCCCTGAGTTCAATTTCCAGTACCACAAAAACAAAAAAACAAAAAAAAATGTCCTTGGGAAAACAGAGGGCTCTGTCTTTAGCACTCCAGCACTGGACACACTCCTCCATAGTTAGAAATGGAGAAATCATTTCTCACACAAGAAAATGACAGTTTGGAGGTTTTACTGAGGGCATTCTCTTGTCACTAATAAACTAGCTTTTCTGACTTAATATTCTGACCCTGCCCTTGTCATCTTGCTCTGCGACTATTCTTTAGTTCCCACTTGGCCATTTCAGATAGGATCCTGAGCAATCTATACTTTTCCCAGTGATTCCTCAACTTAAAGGTCACTTCTGTTAAAATGGTTCCAAATTTTGAAGTCACTTTCAAAATGCTTAGGAAATGTCAGAAACATTGCCTCTGGCTAAACTGAATATTGCAGTTCAAAATAAAAAGCAACCTAGAGAGACTGGAAAGCTTCGTGTGCCCCTGACTTGCAAAAGACACCTTCGAGGCTGCTGCATGATTACAGTGAAACCCAAAGATACCATGAGGGATGCCAGAGGGCTCAGGCCAGTCCAAAGTCACTATTTTAAGAGCTACCCAAATGGATGATGTGTTTCATCTGGTTTACAGTTTACTTTAAATTAGCAGATATTCAATTCAGTATCAACAAGAGGCTCATTTAATACTCATATATACCTCTTCTCAGATTTCTAATGTCCTCCCACAAACCCTTCCTCCATGATGTCTGCAATCTTTCCTAATATTTTTAATAACTAACTCATTTCAAAACAGATGACCAACTAAGATTCCAACTTAACCTATATTCGGTTGCCTGACTTTAAGAAGTGTGGTCAATCTGTGATCTATTTATTGAGACCTTCTAGAAGTGTTGATGCCTCTGTGCATATTTCAAAATAAATAAACATTTCTCCATACCACTGTCTTAGGGGATGGCCCTAGTAGTAACCCCCCAAAAAATGAAGCAAAAAGGGAATAAACTGAGTTTTATTCTAAAATCTTTACTTTTTTTTTTTTGGTGGTACTGGGGATTGAACCCAGGGGCATTCTATCTCTGAGCTATACCCTAACCCCTTTTTATTCTTTGTTTTGAAACAGGGTCTCATTGGGTTGCTGAAAGTCTCACTACATTGCTGAGGCTGGTCCTAAAACTGCAATTCTCCTGTTCCAGCTTCTCAAGTTCTGGGATTACAGGCATGGGCCACCACACTTGGCTACCTTCACACTTTTTCTAGCATAATCCTCATAATAACTTCCAGGGATGGTTATTATGCAGTATCACAGGTGAGACAGTCAAGCATGGGCAAAGTCACATAGCTACTGTGTGTGTCAGCTCTCCAATGACACTGGGTCAGATATCGCATGTTGAACTTTTGTGGTTGGTTTTTTGGGGGAGGAGGTAAAATTTGCTTTTCACTATGCCAACTGCATATGTTGTGTTTAAATGCTTTTTGCCTTGTTCTTCTAATAATGCATAAAACTTATTAAAATAATGAGAATGTATAAAGAGAAGTATGCTAATAATTATTTTTATGCTGGTACAAAATAGGATGTGATAAAATGCTAGATCTTTTTTGAGATGATGAAGTTTTTTTCTTTTTTCTTTTTTTTTTTTGCGGTACTGGGGATTGAACTCAGGGGCATTCTACCTCTGAGCTACACCCCCAGCCCTATTTTTTATTCTTTATTTTGAAACCGAGTCTCATTAAGTTGCAGAGTGCCTCACTAGGTAGCTGAGGCTGGCCACGAACCCGGATCTTCCGGTCTCAGACTCCTGAATGCTGGCATTACAAGCGTGCGCTACCACGCCCGGCGATGAAGTTTTATATTATACCTATATACTGAAAAAACTACCTGCCTTTTTTTTGGGGGGGGGGGATTGAACCCAGGAGCATTCTACCTCCAAGCTACACCCCCCAGCCATATTTTATTTTTTATTTTGAAACAGGGTCTAAGTTGCTGAAAGCCTTCCAATAATGCTGAGGCTGGCCTTGAATTTGCGATCCTCCTATTTCAGCCTCTCAAGTACTAGGATTACAGGTGTGTGCTACCATGCCTGGCTAAAAAATTACTTCTGAAATTTCTCTTGAAAAAGAAATGTTGGTGTGACTCCAAATTATCATTAAACCTTAATTCTTGCTGTCTCCATTGAAATAATTTTATTTATTTTTTTGTGGTACTGGGAATTGAATACACCATTCTACCTCCAAGCTACACCTTCAGACCTATTTTTTTTTGGGGGGGGGGAGGTACTGGGGATTGAATCCAGGGGCATTCTACCTCCAAGCTATATCTCCAGTCCTATTTTTTATTCTTTATTTTGAAACAGGGTCTCACTAAGTTGCAGAGGGCCTCACTAAATAGCTGAGGCTGGCCGTGAACCCAGATCCTCCTGTATCAGCCTCCCAAGTACTGGGATTACAAGTATGCACCATCAAGCCCAGCTCTTCAGACCTATTTTATTTCTGAAACAGGGTCTCACTAAGCTGCTGAGAGCCTAAGTTGCTGAGGCTGGCTTTAAAATTTGAATCCTCCTGTCTCAGTCTCCTATGTATTGGGATTACAGGTATGTGCCACCATGCCCAACTGAAACAATTATTTTAATAACTATATTTTTAATTAGGCAATGTTTCTATGAAATATAATAATTTTATTACAGAAAACTAAATAAAACATTCTATACTTGTAAAATTTATTCTGGGAACCCATGAAAAATTATAACATAATTGATAAATTATGACATCTTTTAAGTACAAAACCTGCTCAAACTTCTACATACAGAAAGTCTAGCTAAGGCCATCCTCTTCAAATAGTACTATGATAATGACTGTTGTGAATGTAGAAAACATAGCTGGTCATGGGGATGCACGCTTGTAATCTCAGTACTTGGGAGGCTGAGATACGAGGATCACAGGTTTGAGGACAGCTTCATCAAGTAGTGAGACTCTCATCAACCTGGTGAGACCCTGTTTCCAAAATAAGAAATAAAATCAGGCTGGGGGTATAGCTCAGAGGTGGAACGTCTCTGGGTTCAATCCCCAAAGGTTGGGGGGGGGGAAGAAACCATGCAACTTTTACCGGTAGGGTCTGAATTATGTAGGTTTTGTTCATTTTTCATATCTAGGATTATGTAATGGAATAGAGACCAGAAAAATAAGCAATTAATTCTTTCTTTTTTGTACTGGAAATTGAACCAACAGGCATTCTACCTCTGAGTTACATCCCCAGCTCTATTTTCTTGTGTGTGTGTGTGTGTGTGTGTGTGTGTGTGTGTGTGTGTGTGTGTATGGTTCTGGGGATTGAATCCTGGGGCATTCTACCTCTGACCTACACCCCCAGACCTATTTTTTATTCTTTATTTTGAAACAGGATCTCACTAAGTTGCAGAGGGCCTCACTAAGTAGCCTAGGCTGGCCGAGAACCTGTGATCCTCTTGCCTCAGCCTCCCAAGTACTGGGATTACAAACGTGCTCCACCATGCCTGGCTAATTATTCTTATAATAAATATTGCAGATGAAGTTTTTAAGACTTAAGCAATCTGATTTGGTTATTTATACAGAACATGAAAACAGATTCTGTTTCACCTGGAGTAGTATTGATGACACTTGTATTACTGTGGGAACTTTCCTGGATTATGTAGTTTTAAAGCAAAATATTCATCTAAGTAAGTAAATAAGACAAGGTCACATTAGGAGGAGCAATGTCCAATAATTTAGCTATAGATTCTCAGAGAACTTGACCCTCAGTGAACTGAATGTCAAAGGGCTCATGATCAAATCTAATCAGAAAATGCAATGTTTTTTGTTTTTCTTGTATTACTGGGAATTGAACCCCAGGACCTAACGTATGCTAGACAAGTGCTCTACTACTGAGCTACATCCTGAATCTTCAAATTCAGTTTTTAAAATTATTATTATTATTATTATTATTATTATTATTATTATTATTGTGGTACTGGGGATTGAACCCAGAGGCATTCTACCTTCGAGCTACATCCCTAGCCTGATTTTATTTCTTGTTTGGAAACAGGGTCTCACTAGGTTGATGAGAGTCTCACTACTTACTGAGGCTGTCCTCAAACCTGTGATACTCCTATTTCAGCATTCAAGTACTGTGATTACAAACATGTGCCACCATGCCCAGCCTTCAAATTCAGTTTTTGATGAGTAAACATCTTGATAGTATTTTGAAAGCCTCCATAAAGTACTTTTGACTTTGTAAAGAGCTGAACCTTCATTTTACCTTAGTTTAATAGACTGATCATAAATGAATGTAGCCTACTTAGAAAATCCAGTTTCATTTCAAAAATTGCTCTTTGTACTGTATAATATTCTCAATCCTCCCAAAGAACATAATAGGATTCAGGTCCTCACCTTCTCCTGAAACAGCCGGCTTGGCTGCCGGGGAAGCTACTCTCTTCAGGCTAGCAGGACTTTCTGAAGAACCGGAATCAATGCTGAAAAAAGGGAAAACAGTATATTAATCCTTATCGAACAAGAAAATAATACAAAAGATGCCAATTTTTCTCTTTCAAAACTCTGAACAATCCACAGATGAAACAGTTGTACTTAGTTAAGTTAAAAACACAATCAGATGTTACAGAGGCAGGGGCTGGGGCCCTGTAGACTCATTCTTTTTTGTAGCACTTTGCTATGCTGGACACATAGCCTATGCACTGGTCAATCCAAAGCATGACTGACAGATACGCTTAGAATATTTTTGCTATTTTTATCTTAAAGCTTATAATTTGTTTTGAACATTTCTATGGTTGGAATGATTAAACAACAACCTTGTAGGTTCCATGCTATACATAGGCCCTAATGAAAAGGATAATTCATTCTTCTAATTATTTCCCCAATGCCTTGGGCTTTCTAAGTATTCATATATGTGTATACACACACACACACACACACACACACACACACACATGCACACACACACGTTTCTGCTGCAGTATAAGGTATAAAGCATGAAGAATCATAATCTCCAACCAATGCATGAATGTTCCAGGTCTCACAGTAGAATTCTTTCTTGCATAATTCAATGAAAAACAGGGTGTATAGGCTTCCATGAGGTAAGAAAGGTAAGTACATATCTGTAAGAGGCTCCCTTTCTGTATTTCACACACTCTAATTGTTGCAGTTACAAGATCCAGAAGACACAATAATCATGCAGCTCCCATCTATGAATCTTAGCTAATGCAAACAATACTTAATGCCCAATATTTTTCATCAAACAGAAGCAGATAAACACAAAAATACCTTGTAGATTTCCTTACGGGCCCTGAAATGAGTTTCACGTAAGACTTGGGGAACCAACCCTTCTGACCTTGAACTTCTCCAAACCACCACATGTCTTGCTGCTCCAGGACGGTGATGATGTCATTTTTGTTAAAATTTAAATGGTTGTCTTTTTTGGCTCTCCAGGGATACAGGGCTTGCGCTTGTAGCCCCTCCACCTTTTCACCCTTGTGTGGAATAACATAAAGGACCTCTCATTACATTGCAGTTTGTCATCGGTTACCAATGTCCACAGCTGCCTCCTTTATCTTGCAAGCACACACCGTCAAAAGGACCCTGTCTTAGCATAGCATAAGCCCTTACGCCTCAGTGTTTCTCAGAAATTGTTTATTTCCAACAGTAGAGGCACAAAAACCTGCCAGCACATACACAGAGTTAGCGTCTGGCCATCTATTATTTTCTATTTACTTGATATGGGGTCTTAATATGATGCCCAGGTTGGCCTCCAATTTGCAATTCTCCTGCCTCAGCCTTCCAAATAGTTGGGATTGAAGACATGCACAGCCATATCCAGCTTTAGAATTTTCTATTTAACCTGGGTGTGGTGGTACACACTTGTAATCCCAGCACTTGGGAGACTAGGATAGGAGGATTGCAGGTTCGAAGTCAGCCTCAGCTACTTAGTGAGGGCCTCTGCAGCGTAGGGAGACCCTGTTTCAAAATAAAGAATAAAAAATAGGGCTGGGGTGTAGCTTGGAGGTAGAATGCCCCTGCAAAAAAAAAAAAAAAATTTTTTTTTTACTTAAGCTAGGAGGTCACCTCTATGGCACTTGGTTGTATGCCTTTACATTTTGGTTCTATTTTAACTCTTAAACTGCCTAGGGTACTTGCCCATTTGCAATTGGAATTCGATTTCTAGTGGAGCATTAACACTAGAACAGAAATCTGATGAGGAGCCAGGCCTGGTAACGCACACTTGTAATCCCAGCATTTGGGAGGCTGAGACCGGAGGATCGGATTCGAGGCCAGCCTCAACTAGTGAGGCACTCCGCAACTTAGTGAGACCCTGTTTCAAAACAAAGAATAAAAAGTAGGGCTGGGGGTATAGCTTGGAGGTAGAATGTCCCTGAGTTCAATCCTTAGTACTGCAAAAAAAAAAAAATAATAATAATCTGATGAGGTAATTAAATAGTATTTTAGTTTGGGGGAAATATGCTGTATACTAGATTGTGCTTGTTTTAGACAGACAGGATTTCATTAGCATAAATTTATTGTAATTACCATTTATTGTCCATCTATAGGCAAGGCACTGAGGAGTTACAAAGCTGCACAAAACATCATCTCTGCCTCCCCCCAGATAATTTAGAGCAAAGCATTTTATTAACCGTAAAGCACTATAAGAATGGACAGTATGATATGATTAGCTAGGAACTCACGGTTAACTCACAGTTAATGGGAAAGAAAGAGATCAACACAACTAAGTATACCCCCTGGCAGAATGAAACACTCTACAAAGAGGTTCCAACTAGTCAATGCAGGAACAAAGAGGCAAGAAGGATGAATTCTGCCTGGGGGCATTAGGGACAATTTCACAGAGCAAGAGGCCTTTGAGCTGGGTCTTGAAGGATGAGAAGGGTTCTGGCAGCCAGGGCTGCGGAGGAAGGGCACTCCAGGCTGAAGGCACAGCACAGGCAAAGGCTGCGAGGCGGTACACTGCATACACTGCCCAGGGTCCCGGGGGACGAGGAGCACAATGCAGGGCTGCGTGGGGCCTAAGCTCGTGCAGGGGTGCAGGAGGAGATGAGGCTGCAAAGGCAGGGTGAACCACTCATTATCTTTTTTTGAAACTATATTATAAAACCATTACAGGATCTTAAAACATTTGCTAACAAAACAATGTTGACTTTCAATCATCCATGTAAATGGACAGTAACAAAGGGTAATGCTCAAGGAGAGTTAGTTCAGAACCAATTTGTATTTGCCTTTGGAAGTTATTTTTATTTTCCCATTAAGATATGATCCTAGCCGGGTATGGTGGTGCATGCTTGTAATCCCAGCATTTGGGAGGCTGAGACAGGAGGATCCGGGTTCACGGCCAGCCTCAGCTACCTAGTGAGGCCTTCCGCACTTAGTGAGACCCTGTTTCAAAATAAAGAATAAAAAATAGGGCTGGGGGTGTAGCTCGGAGGTAGAATTCCCCTGAGTTCAATCCCCAGTACTGCAAAAAACAAACAAACAAACAAACAAACAAACAACAACAAAAAAAGATATGATCCTAAGGGTTAGGGGTATAACGCAGTGGTAGGGTGCTTGCCTAGAATACACAAGGCCCTGCTTTCTATCTCCAGTGCAGACAGAAAGAGAAAGTAAGAGTAAGAGTGAGGGAGGGAGGAAGGAAGGAAGGAAGGATTGTTGATACATGGAGAATTAACTGGTAACAGGTCAAACGGTTTCGATGTCTGTCGATAACCTCTATATGCTACTCCTCATGGCTCCTCACCTCCCCACCTTCCTAACCCACGACACCCCTATTTCCTTCCATCTCTAAGCTCAGAACTAAGAAGGTTTCTCTCGAGTGGACACCCTGGGATCCACTTTCCCTCGCACAGTGAGTCTGGGCCTCACTGCCAGTGATCCACAGCTTTTCGGCCTTGTCCAATCCTCTCAGCTGCTCCCCTTGATTCTCTACTAGGACCGGACACCAGGGTGAGCCCTTTCTACCATGCTCTCTAGGATTTTTTTCTTTTTTTTGTGCGGTACTAAGGATTGAACTCGGAGGCATGCTACCTCCGAGCTGTAACCCCTATTTTTTATTCTTTATTTTGAAACAGGGTCTACCCTAAGTTGCAGAGCGCCTCACTAGGTAGCTGAGGCTGGCCGAGAACCTGGATCCTCCTGTCTCAGCCTCCCAAATGCTGGGATTACAAGCGTGCGCCACCACGCCCGGCTCGCTCTCTAGGATTTCTAAAGCTTTCCCATGAGAAAGCTCCCCTGTGCCTGTCTTCTGAGCCTTTTCACATGGATGGGCCCTGGCTAGTCCAGCGCAAGGTCGGACAGAGCAGGGACTCTGCGCTTGAACCACAGGCCTGCCACTTACTACTCCTGTGTACCCTGCCAATTGTTTCACCTCCCTAAGCCTCAGTCTCCACATCTATACCACGGAGATGCTACTTTCTTCAGAAGACTAAGAAAGGTGAGTAAGATTTGTGGACAGTACTGCTGTGATGTGATAACAATCACAGCAGGTTATGGAACTGCTATCGGCCCTAGTGTCAAGCTGTGCAGTACTGCTAGAAAAAGCCGAGGCAATACGCAATGACTATGATTCAGGTTAAATCCACCCAGGCAATTCTTTATTCTTCTTTGTCAAATTCCTAATTTGCTTATTCCTAAACGTCTGCACCCCACAGGCCCTCCTCATGAGACCAATGCCATGTGCCCCACCTGAACCTCCTTCTCCATTTTTCCTCTCCAATCTCTCTTCACCCTCCTCACCCAGAATAAAACAATCCCGTCCTCTTTTCTGTGCATTCAGAGCTGTGTCCACGTTGCGCCAATGAGGCTCTCTGACACTTGACTTTTGGATGCTTTCTCTGCTGGCAACAGAGTTGACTTGTGCCTTCCCGAGACCCATCCTGCAGTCAGCTCCTTCTCTACTCTTCACAACTTTCTCCTCTTCATACCACCCATTTCCTCTTTACCGTGTATGTATGTGTGTGTTAGTTACTGGGGATGAAAGCCAGGGAGGTTCTACCTCTGAGCTATATGCCCAGCCCTATTTTTTGAAACAGGCTCTCACTAAGTTGCGGAGGGCCTCACTAAGTTGCTGAGGCTGGCATTGAACCTGCAATCCCTGTCTCAACCTCCCAAGTACTGGGATTACAAGCGTGTGCCACCATGCCTGGCTATGATATTTTACTCTTTTATCTTACTCTTTCCCAAGTCTGTAAGACATTCTACTTGGTACACACAATGGTCTCTTCTTTCCTCTGACCACAGCCTTCAATAACATGAGCAACCCCTCACCTCCACTTCCTGGGAACAACTCCCTCCTCCCGAGGTTGCCCACTCCTGCCCACGCCACACCCTGCTCCTCCACCCCTTCCTCTGTCACCAAGTCACCATTCCTGAGCACAGGAGACATGTTAAATGGTGAGTCAGGGAGATGCAAAGGAAGGTGACGTCACCTCCTGGTCAGTTGCTCCTCCCTCTCTTCTATGCCACATAATGCACAGGTTCTTGGGCACTGCTATCTTCTCCCTATCTCATCTCTCCTTTGACAACCTCACATCATTTCCTTAGGTCAGATTAGGTTTTCCAGGAAGATGACTCCAATGTATATGAAAGATGAGTCATCTTCCATGACCCTGCCAAAATTTACTACCTGGATGTCCTGTTTTCACCACTACCGGAATACATCTAACACTCAACTCCTCCCTCTAACTACAAATTGGTTTCTTCCTGCGTTCTTCATTGCCCTTCAGGGTGGATTTTCTTCTTAATCTTGGGCCCTTTCCTTCCCTGCTGGCCCCCACAAGCGTGACTCCATCCCCATGGCTCCCTTCTGTAGCCTCACATGCCCTCTCCTCCATTCCCACTGGCTTCTGCCCACTTGGTGAATGCGTACTCAGCCAGGTCCAGGACTCTTGCTCTCATCCGGGTGCTAACAGGTGTCACTGCCCGCTGGCCCTCTGCTACAATCTCTCTGCACGCCACCTCTCCCATGAGTCCACGCCCAGCATCTGCCTTCCATCTGGGTATTTTCAGAGCAGAAACTGTCCACGTCCCCCTGCTGCCTCCCAGGTGTGCATTTGCTGTTTGCTTTGATTGATTATTTATAGGAATTGCATTCCTTAAATTTCATTCCTTTATCTTTATTGTATTAAGCAAAAGAACAACTTCAGAATAACCACTTTTATCCTTTCAGAAATTATTCTTCCTTCCCAGGGCACTTTCGAGCTTTCCATTAACCAGTCTATCTTTCCAGTACATACCCAATGGGCTAGCCAAATGGATTAACCTATGATTTTCCTTATACACAGCATCACTTTCTGCCTTCAAGCCTCTCCTCATAGCATTTTTGGTATGATATGCTTACTTTCTCCATTATTTAGTCAAGTCTTACCCATTAGTAAAGCTGTAGCTGAAATGCCACAAGTGAAGCTTCTCCGATCAGTCTTCTTCAGAGGAGAAGGTGACCCCTCTAAGCTGACTATTTGCCGCATGTCTAACCCAGCCATATGCAAGGAGACTTACTCCTAAACAACAATGCCTATAAGCAGCTGCTGACGTCGTCGGTGCAGCAGGGCTAAGTCTCCACACCTTCACTGACTGCCCTTACCTGGCCCAGCACAGGAGACGGGGAGGAGCCAGTGGCTGTGGCTGGAGTGAAGGCTGATCTCTGCCTCAACTGGCCAGTGCTGGGGACAGTAAGAGAAGGCTGGGCTGCCCACGCATCCCAGTTATCTGTTTCTGGTTTCTCATTTGTGTTGGTGGGCCACCTGGAAGGAAAAGTAAACTCTATAAATAGTAAGCACTTTCTGATGTACCAGTTTTCCACCCACGTGTGTGTGTGTGTGTGTGTGTGTGTGTGTGTGTGTGTGTGGTACTGGGGATTGAACAAGCATCCACCACTATGTCTGGCGGTAACCTTCTAGAGTTAAAAGAACAAGGAGGACAGGAAACAATCCTGGGCTTAGGTGTGAGTCTGAACTTCACACATTAGCAATGACCCTCAGGCAGTTTATAATACTCTGGGGGAATCTTGATTTTCTCACTGGAGCAATATTCTGCCACTTTGGCTTAGTTGTGAGGGTCACCTGAGATATTATAGGGAAATACTCAGAAACTCTAAAGCACAGCAAAACATCTTCATGTGATGACTATCATTATTTATAGTAACAATAGGTAAAGGAGAAAAAAGAAGTTAAATGCCACATATGAAAACATGTCAGCTTGAAGCCAGAGCTTCTCTGTCCCATCTGTCCCACAGGAAGCACCTGACCATAGACCTGGACATCAAAATAACTGTAATGGCATCCTTGGAGCAGCCAGTTGTCCTGGATCTTGGGAAAGTTCCAATTTTGTGATTTTATAATATTAAAAAAAAAAAAATCACACATCTGTGTAAGTGCAGACCTAAATGCAATTGACTGTTTACATCTTTATAAAACATATAAACAAATTTCAAAGTCAAAATAATTCCTTTGTTAGACTGCACATCTTGATTTTTGGTTTGGAAAATAAGACGCTTATAATTATAGCAGGAGACTTGCACACCACATATTTAACAAGGAAGGGAGTTGCACTGATTTGATCCACAGCAAAAACAAATCCTGGAAAGCATGGTATTAGTCTACTATTTTAACCAAAGCTTAATTTAAAAAGTCAGAACTTTTCTATCAAGATCAAAAGAAGGAGGAAGAGTCTAAACTTGGAAGCCATGCCAATGAAAGGCTATTTTTTTTAAAAGCAGAGATTACATTGGAACTTCTTTAGCACCTTTAACATTTATATGAAAATACAAATATGAAAAAAGTGCTATTCTTTGCATTCCTTCTCTCTACTTCCCCCTGCCCTTGGTCATTCTTCTCCTTTTCTCCCTCTATTTGTTTCATCTGCTCTTAGTCCAGAAACACATCCTGACTCCTTACCTTCCATGTGTTTCTCCTGAAAGGTGATTAGACGTGAAAAGAAATGTAAAACATTGCTTACCCAAACCACTGTCACTAGTATATGGATATAAAACATTTTTGGGCAGCTGTACATCTAAGT
>PVLC010024820.1:0-24427 GCA_004027655.1 Graphiurus murinus | reverse complement strand
AAAAAGTACAAGAAAAAGAGGAGTCTGTCAGTGATTCCAATAAGAGCAAAATAAGTAGACCAAAGTCCTGCTGTATTTCACAGGCAGCACGTCAGTGTCCCTTCCCGATCCTGGGAATGACCCTTTCTTTCTCTCTCTCTCTCTTTTTTTTTTTTTTTTTTTGCAGTACTGGGGATGATTGAACCCAGGGGCATTCTACTTCTGAGCTACATCCTCAGCCCTACCACTTATTCTTTGTTTTTGAAACAGAGTCTCACTAAGTTGCGGAGGGCCTCACTAAGTACCTGAGGCTGGCCGCAAACCTGTGATCCTCCTAGTTCAGTCTCCCAAGTGCTAGGATTACAAGCTTGTGCTACCACACCTGGCTTGTGATCTGCCACATGTCCTAGCCCTACAGTAGTCAGAGCTGACCTAGCTGTGTCTCAGGCCCCTGCCCTACCTACCACACACCCTCTGCTGGTAGGCACTTGCCCCATAGGAGTTAAGAAGCTGGAACTCTGAATTATCTACAAGTTTTTCCTTGACCCAGAGAGATCAGAGAATTCAGAAACAGCCAGTAGCTCAATTTTTGAGCCATGCTCTTTAAACATTGTACCTTTCCATACCATAAGTTGGAAAAATGAGAGTCTGTCTTTTGGAGTAGACTTCCTGAGGCATCTTCATGCCTTGGCATGTATTAGCCAGGTTCAGAGCACCCACATGTGGGAATCTTATCCTCAGATAGGGGGACAGAGCCTTCTGTTTATCTGGAACTTGTCTGCAAAAGTGTTCAAAAGCCTCCTCCCCTTGCTGGGGGTGGGCTGTCTATTTTGTGTTCTGAGGAGCACACAAGTGAATGGTCTTTGTCTCCAGAGAGGCAGAGGGAAGTCCTCAAAGAGCTGTTTCATCTCTGTGGGGAACGAGTCCTGAGCATGGGTTCTCAATTCCATTCCAGTTAATGGGGCTACCGCTTTTGAATCGCTATTATGAAAATGAACATTGTGATCTGTTAGATCATCACAGCAGGCAAGGCATAACCATCAGTTTTCTTGAAGGGGCTCAGCCCTCTTGACAGGCCCTAGAGACCTTGACTCTCCAAATCCAAGGGCCAAGGGAGGAAGGTCAGGCACATGAACAGCTGCGACCACGATACTCAGCAAAATCATTCAGGTCAAATGAAAATAGAATGTGAAATCAAAACACCAGGCACAAAACATGAACAGTACTGCCTCGCCTGAGGAAAACATTGTGCACCCCAGGGAGGCACACCTAAGTGTTTTTAACTGTTGGATGCTTGGTTTGTACCAGTTATACTGGATCATGGGAACTTTGGAGTCTTTTTCTCATCCCTATTCTCTTATATATAGAAAAGTTGGGTTTAAAAAATTAATATGCGCTGTCAACATGATTTACATTATGCTGTGAGAATATAATGTACCAGTAAAAGTATATAAAATAAAAATAAATTAATATATATTAGTATATGTGTGTATATATACACACACTTATAAACAGGGAGGAATGTATCCTTAAAATTGTACAGAGGAAATTCTCCCTCCTGTCCCACTGAAGATAATAGTTAAAATATTATGTGTATGGATAATGGAGATAGAAGAATTTATGTTTAAACTCCTACTTTTAGCCAACTCATTCTCAACTCCCACCCCTTTTGTGGTGCTGGGGATCTAACTCAGAGCCTATACATGCTAGACAAGCCCTCTACTACTGAGCTATAGCCCCAACCCTCATTTTTCCTATTGAAGCACAAAAGTTGTTTCTAGTTTCTTGCTTCCCATTACAAATGATGCTAGAGGCTGCTGGGCATTTTTAACTATAACAGATTTGGTGTTTTTAATTTTAAAAATTATTTTAATGTATCTTTAATAGATTTGGCCATGTTGTATTCCATCAACATTGTGATTATATTTCCCCATCTCTCTTGACTTGGTGAAGCTTTTATTTTTTTAAGTGAAGTATAATTTACATATGGTGAAATAGGAGATATTAATGAACAAATTCTGCTTTTATAAGGAAAGGAATGTGAAATCAATTTAAAGTTTTTCAGAAGCCAAGTTCATGTAATGATCTCACTTTACAGTTAGGGAAAAAAAAAAAAAGAATATAGACATTTCTAGAATCCACCTAGCAGGTACTTAAAAACCTCATTGTCAAATCAATCAAGTGCTGTGTTCAAAGTTACACTCACAAAAAAGAGGCTGAGTGGGACAGGACCCAGGCCTCTTAATTCCCACCCTGCACAACCCCTCTGCTTATTGCTACTTTTTTCTCTTGCCCTGCAGCTTATTACATTTTTATTCATTTTTATTTTGTCACACTCAAAGAGAGCTATGAGGAGAAGTATTTGGAGATTTTCCCATCCAACTTTCAGGGGCTTTGTGAGTAACGCTCAGGATCAGTAAGAAAATAGAGATCGTGCCAAAGTGAAGGAGAAAGCTCAGCCTCACCTCCTTTCTCCAGCTGAATAATACCATATGTATTATTTACATCTTTGCTGGTCCTGAGCCCACTTTGGGTCCTGAAGCTGTTAAAGCATCAGCTTATGATTAATTAGTTTAACATTACCATGTAAACCTGCTGATCCCACCTCAAAACATATGGGTACTGGGATGGCAACATCTGGAGTAAGAACTGTCCATGCTTGAAACTAGACTACAACAGCCATGAGATGTGATGAGTTCGAAATGAAACTTCCAGCGTCTGCCTCCCACAAACAACAGGATGCCCTCTGGGGGGCCAAACAGGGCAGCTGATGGATGATTATCTGGTCAGGTCTGGCTGAGCAGTAGGTCAAACCATGTGGAAGCCATCTGTCACTGTTGGGCAGAGGGAGGAAAGGAGCAGGAACCAGCTCAGTGCTCAGCAAAGATAACATTGGCCCGTGAGTGCTTCTGTCCCTCTGGCCTGGCTCGCTCTAGCGATGTTTCCTCCAGCAATTGCTTCACAAACCATTAAGCAGCCATGAAAACAAGCGCTTGGCCATATGTCCAAGGGCCACAGAAACCCAGGAGCAGGTTTAAGGAAAAGAGAGGCCACCCTCCCCGCTCCTTTCTCAGCTGAGTGAAGCCTCCTTGGAGGAGTAAGCGTCTTTGTGTGAGACCTCAATGCAGGACTGAAATGGTAGGGAAGGGTGGGGACAGCTGGATCAAATTTAGGGACCCTGCTGGGAGAGTGATTGGGAAGAAGGCAGCTCCTCTGGGTTGGGATGCAGTAATTTTAGGCTGCCTTTAAAGTAGGAATCAGAGGTTGTAAGACTTCAGGGAAATGAATTTATCAGTATTTGATCCCCCAGCCCTTTCTTGAACAGGGCCTGTTCACTCTGAGCATGGGCTGCCTGGGGCCACAGCACCTGTGAGTTGAGCAGGGTTGCAGAAACCTAGCCCCTCCCTACCTTCTGAATCAGATCTGCATGCTAACAAGATCATCCCAGGTGATAGGTATGCACCGGAATGTTTGAGAAGCTCAGTAGCTGGAAACTCTGAGGAACAGCCCCCCAAATAATTTACTTTTTCTAGCACTCTGGACCCCAACAACAGTAATAGCTGAATGCTGACTAAACACACAGCATTGTGGGAAATACTGTTCCTAAAATGCAAGACTCCATTTCATCCTTATCCTGTTTACAAATGAGGTGGTGAGGCTCTGGGGAATTTAAATACCTTGTTGAAGATCACACAGTGAGAAAGAGCTACAGAGCTACAGTCAGCACTCAGTGCCCAGGTTCTTACCCGTCATGCACTCACCTTGGCTTAAATGCAAAGCAGTTGAGCTGGCCAAGGATGTCCCTCAAGGGAAAGGGGAGATGATGAAAAGAAATGTCTCCCAGAGATTAAAAAAACAAAACAAAAAACTGCATCCTAAAGAAACAGGACCACTGGAGCCGGGTGTGGTGGCTCACACCTGTAATCCCAGTACTTGGGAGGCTGAGACAGGAGGATTGCAGGTTCGAGGACAGCCTCAGCAAACTCTCTTTACCCTAGTGAGACCCTGTTTCTAAATAAGAAATAAAATCCGGCTGGGGGTATAGCTCAAAGGTAGAATGCCTCTGGGTACAATCCCCAGTGCCACACACAAAACAAAAAGACAGGATCACTGGAGAGAGAATTCAATAAAAATGTCTCCATTTCCGGAGTTTCCCCCATTGAAACCCTGACTTAATAGTTCAGCTCTGGAATGGGCAGAGGCCCACAAGGTGGACTTCTGCCTTCTCCCTCCTTGGAGCAATAATCTCTACCTGCAAACCTGAGGCTACTCAGTCTGGGGAACAGGTCTTTCGGTCCCCCGGAAGCAGAAGGAAGTGAGACCCTGTTTCTAAATAAGAAATAAAATCCGGCTGGGGGTATAGCTCAAAGGTAGAATGCCTCTGGGTATGGAGTGAGAGAGAGGCCATGTGGAGGAGGAGGCTCCAGGTAGATGGAGTAGCAGGCAAAGGCCACAAAGCAGGAATGGCCTGGGTGGGTCAAGAAACAAGAAGTTCTGGGTGAACAGAGCAGATCAGTAAGCTATAGAGGCTGAGATGAAAGAAGTAACTGGGGCCCGGTCTAGATACAGACCAGGGAGCCACCATGTCAAGGGATTTGAGCTTTTTGTGCAGAGGACAGACATGGCATGATATACTCTACCTACTGGCTGGATCACTTGGGCTTTTGAGTTGAGGATGAGTTGAGGAGGGGAGCAATGGTGGACAGAGTGAGACCAGGTAGGAGCTTCTGCACTAGTCCAGGTGGCAGTAAATGAGAGTTTAGATTAGGGTGGCAGCTATGAAGGCAGTGACAAGTGGCCTGAGTCTGAGTATGTTTTTAGGGGAAACCCAACAGGACTTGCTAAAGGAAATCCTTTAGCTCTTCCTCAATTCCTGATTCCTCTCTGTGTCATGAACTCTGACTTTTGCTTTTTGTACTGCTCCCTTTCCATCTTCCTAACTAGTCTCCACCTCTCAGGCATCATAAATTTTCTGATTTGCAAACATCTCACCTATAAGATTGGTCCCTGTCCCTCATCTGAGGTTCCTGGCCAGCTTCCACCCCTCCAAGATTGGCATATGCAACAGTGCTGCTGCTTAAGATTATCAATACTTTGAATGAGTGTCCTGCTTTACAGTTTAAGACTTCATATCTGTTATCTCATCTGAGGCACTAGGTTTCATGGACCATTTCATGTCTTTCATTCAACTCCAAGAGACCTCAAGGAAGAGGCATGTGTCAGCTTTGGCTGAGTTTCAGACAAATTAACTCCTTGGCAGCTGCAGACCCAGCAGCGAGCTGGCAGCCCTGTAGATGAATCTGTGTGAGTGTGTGGGTGAGCTGAGTATGAAGGCTTGGGGAGCAAACATAGAGAAGGCACAACAAATAACCTGGGGCAAGAAGCATGCTGAGGGAAGGTCCCAGAGAACAGTGGATGGAAGCCTGGAAAGAAGTACCAGGGATGTGGGCAGAGAACCAGGAGTGAAAGAGAAAGGAAGGGAAATCTAAGGCCAGGGTCAGGGTGAAAAACCAAGAGAGAAGGCTGAGCCAGGCCAGTGCCAACCGTGAGTCAGAAGTCTGAGCCATCATGGGTGAGCTCTGAGAAGACTTTCAAAAGGGACCCAGGCCAGACAACTAGGTAGCAGGCATGAAAAGCCAGCACGGTGCCCTAGAGTGATGCTGAGAAGCCTCTACCTAAAGCCAGGAGCTTCCCTGGGTTTCCTATTTGAACAGGAGCCAGTCTCTAAACCCAGCTGATAGGGATGGGCAGGAAAAGGCAAGAGAAGCACCTAGAAGTGTTGGATGGGGAGCAAAGAGTAAGGAGTAAAGACAGATAGGCACTCATTCTCCCTGGACACTTCAGGCACTGGAAGGAAGTTCTCTCCTTCCAACTCTGCAGGCTAATTATCAGTGGGTTCAGAATTTGACCCCAGAGCTAATGTCAGTTGGCTTATTTTCTTTACCTTGCACAGGTGATTCTCAAACTGGTCTTTGACCTTGTACAAACTTCCTAGGTCTTGACACAGTATTAAACCAGAATCTAGGGTGACAGAACCCCGATATAGCATTTTTAAAAAGCTCCAAGTGATTCTAGGAGGCAGCCAGGGAGGAGTCCTGCTCCCTCTACACACGTGCCAGCCTTACTCAAGCTGAGCTCAGAGTCTCCTCCTCCTCCTCCTTGTCCTTGTGTCTACTTTAATGTTGATGATGATTCCAAGAGCAAAGGTCATAAATAGTTTTGGACCGGATCAGGAAATAAAATTTAATCCTCCCATGGAGTTGGGAGAAAAGGGAAATTCCATCCACAAGGCTGTTGGTGGAGGTATAAACACTGCATCCTGTTTGACTCCATTGATGAGAATAGGGCTGGCTGGTGATACAGGCAGCACTTGACACTCACAGGTTTCCCTAGAGGCTTGCCCAGGACCTCTGTGTTAACAGTTACACTAGATCACGTCTATTCTAGCTGAGGAGGAGCCCTTACTAGTGGCAATTCATCCATCTTTAGGATTAGAATATCAGAAACAAAGAGGCCCAGGGTCAGGTGAAAGACCATCCAGGCCAGTGGTTCCTAGACACCCACTGCGTTGGGTCACTGGGGGGCCTTGGAAGCATTCCGTCTCCCAAGCCCATTCCTGATGAACCTGTGTTCTCCTTCACCTTCATCTTGTGGTGATTCAACTTCTAGAACATTCCCTAAGGGGCTCCTCAAAAGTACAGGCCTTGCCTTGCCAGTTCTGAGTCTTTGCTGTCCAAACTCTGTTCAGGGTTGCTGACAGATGCTGTGGTGTTCTTAACATACTTATTCATTCAACAAGTATTAAGCATCTACCAGGTGTCAGCCATTGTTATAGGTCCTGAGGGTACAACTTTGAATGAAACGGACAAAGCTCTGTTCTTAGAAGTTTATATTCTAGTGGACAAAATTCTCTCTGCCTTAGGTATGTGAATTTGAGGATGGTTAAATTGTAAGCTTTTAGAAAATAGCTTTGTGTTTTGAAGTCTCATGTTCTTGGTCTCCAGCAAAGGGCACAGAGAATACATACAACAAAAGTTTGTTGAATACACAAATGAGTAAACACCGAATGTGCACACAGATCTGTCTACCTCAGTCTGCCAACACCATTAGCATCAGTGGCCACACTCTGCCATGGCCACCCTTTAACCACTAAGCTAGTGGGAAGCCACTTGCAAAACACTCATTCTCCACATTTTTTTCTTTTAACAAATTTTCATATATCATAGACAATTCATATATCACATACAATTAATAATTTATTCATTATCATATATAACTAAAAATTTAACAATTTTATATATCATGTAATTCATCCATTTAAAGTATACAATTCAGTAGGTTTTAGCATATTAGTATTTAGTATACACGTATGTGCCACTAATACCAGTCAATTTTAAAATGTTTTCATCATCTCCAAAAGAAACTATATCTTTCACCCATCTCAACTGTAAGCAACAACTAAACTACTTTCTGTCTCTATAGGTTTGTCTATTCTGAACTCTTCATATAAATTGAATCATCTAATATATGGTCTTTGTTGATTGGCTTCTTTCACTTAGCAAAATGTTTTCAAGGTTCATTCATATTACAGCATGCATCAGCACTTTGTTTCTCTTTATGGCCAAATAAATAATATTCCATTTTAGGTAGGTACTATATTTTGTTCATCCATTCATCAGTTGATGGGTATTTGGATTGTTTCCACCTTTATGCTGTTATGAATAATGTTGTTATAAACATTTGTGAATAATGTGTGGACATTTTATGTGGACATATGTTTTTATTTCTCTTGGAGATATATATGTCATATAGCAACTCTATGTTTAACTGCCAGATTGTATTCCAAGGTGGCTACACCGTTCTATACTCCTTCCAGCCACATATGTGAGTTCTACTTCTCCGTGTCCTCACCAACATTTGCTATTTATTATCATAGTTTTTGAGCACAGCCATCCTAGTGGGTATCAAGTTGTATCTCATCGTGGTTTTGATTTACATTGCCTTGATGGCTGATGCCCAGCATCTTTTCATGTGCTTATTGCCCATGTGTGTATCTTCTTTGAGGAAATGTCTGCTCAGACCTTTTGCTCATTTTTAAGTTAGGTTACTTGTTTCTTATTTAGTTGAAAGAGTTCTTCATATATTGTAGATATGTCCCTTATCAGTGATTTGCATGTATTTCATCCCATTTTGTGGCAAGTCTTTTTACTTTCTTGGTTATATCTTTTGATGCATAAACACTTTTCATTTTTATCAAGTCCAATTTATTTTTAATTTCATGTAAAATAAGGGTTCAATTTCATTCTTTTACATGTGACTATTGGATTGTCCCAACACTATTTGTTGAAAAGAAGATTAGTTCTATGTTAAATGATCTTAGTACTCAGTTGACCTCAGACACACGGGTTTATTTATGAGCCCTTGAATACTTTCTTTTGATCTATATGGTCTTAATTACTGTTGCTTTGTGGTAAGTTTTGAAATTGGTTAGTATGAGCCCTCCAACTTTGCTCTTTGAGATTATCTTGGCTATTCTGAGTATCTTGCAACTCCATATGAACTTTAGAATCAGCTTGTCAACTTCTACAAAGAAATCTTCTGGGATTCTGATAGAAATATACTAAACTTGTAGACTAGTTTAAGGACTATTGCCATTTTAATGATATTAAGCCTTCTAATCCATGAATATGAGATATTTCTTATTCACTTATATTGTTAATTTCTTCCAACAATGTTTTTTAGTTTTCAGAGTATAAGTTTTATACTTCTTTTAAGTTTGTTCCCAAATATTTTCTTCTTTTTGATGTTATAAATGGAATGGTTTTAATGTCACTTTCAGACTGTTCATTTTAAGTGTATAAAAATACAATTGATTTTTGTATATTGATTTTGTGTCCTATAACCTTACTGAACTCGTTTACTAGCTGCAATAGTTTACTGGATATTTTAGGATTTTCCACATACAAGATCATGACAGAACTAATACAGTTTTACTTCTTTCTTTCCAAACTGACTACCTTTTTACTCTTTCTGACTAAACCTTCCCATATCAAATAGAAGTGGTAAAAGTGTCCTTATCTTGTTCCTAATCTTAGGGGGGGAAGTATCTAGTTGTTCTCCATTAAGCACGATGCCCTTTATCAGGTTGAATAAGTTCTCTTTCTATTCCTAGTTTGTTGAATGTTTTTATTATAAAAGGATACTGGATTTTGTCAAATGCTTTTTCTGGGATAATAATAGTATGTAGTTTTCTTTTGTGATGCCTTTGTCTGGTTTTGGTATCAGGGTAATACTGGACTCATAAAATGAGCTGGGAAATGTTCCCCCCTTTTCTAGTTTTTGAAAAAGCTTGTAAAGAATTCATATTCATTCTTTAAGTATTTGGTAGAATTATTGTTGAAGTTCTCTGGGCCTGGACTTTTCTTCATCTTTCTTTGACAACTAATTCAGTCTCTACTTGTTACAGATCTGTTCAGATTATCTATTTCTTCTTGAATCAGTTTCAATAGTAGGTATCTTTCTCAGAATTTGTCCATTTCATCTAAGTTATCTAATTTATTGGCTTATAATTACTTTTAATATACTTTTATAATTTTTATTTCTGTAGGCTTGGTGGTAGTGTTCCTTCTTTCACTTCTGAGTTCAGTAATTTTTCTTATGATCAATCTAGCTAAATATGTCAATTTTGGTGATCTTTTCAAATAGCTTTTGGTTTTACTAAAGTTCTCCATTGTTTTTCTGTTCTCTCATTCATTAATTTCCTCTCTAATCTTTATTATTTCCTTGCATTTGTAGCTATTATCTGTAAGAACTGCTTTAGCTGCATACCATAAGTTTAATATATGTGTCTTCATTTTCATGCATCTCAAAGTATTTCTCAATTTCCCTTTTTATTTCTTCTTTGCTCCATGGGATGTTTAGTAGTATGTTATTTAATTTCTATACATTTGTGAATTTCTGCTACTGGTTTCTAATTTTATTCCATGGTGGCCAAGAAATATATTTTATATTATTTCTATTCTTTATTTGTTGAGGTTTGTTTTAAGTCCTGGCATATGGTCTATCCTGAACAATGTTGCATGCTCTTAAGGAGAATGTGCATTCTGTTTCAGGGTAGAATATTCTATAGATGTCTGTTAGGTCAATTTGGTTTACAGTCTTCTTTTTCTTTGTGCAAGCCTATTTCCTTGATCTTCTGCTAAGTTGTTACATCCATTATTAAAAGTAAGACTTGAAGTCTCCAACTATTATTGTTGAGCTTTTTCTCCCTTCATTTCTGCTTATTTTGCATCATGTCTTTGGTACCCTGTTTTTAAGTGCACATATTCATATAATTGTTACATCTTGCTGTCTTGTTGATAAGAGTGATGCTTTTTCATTAAAAAATTCCACGTTAGCCCTATTAACTTTTTTTTTTTTTTCAGTTTTAGAGTCCACTTTAAAGTCTATTTTAAGCCGGGTGTGGTGGCACACGTTTGTAATCCCAGCATTTGGGAGGCTGAGATCAGAGGATCCGGGTTCGTGGCCAGCCTTAGCTGCTTAATGAGGCACTCCGCAACTTAGTAAGACCCAGTTTCAAAATAAAGAATAAAAAATAGGGCTGGGGGTATAGCTTGGAGGTAGAATGCCCCTGAGTTCAATCCCACTACCGAATAAATAAATAAATAAATAAAGTCTATTTTAGCATAGTCACTCTGGCTTTCCTGTGGTTGCTGATTGCATATTTCTTCTCCTTTCTTAACTGAATTAAAAAGTAATTACATAAAATTCTATGCATATAACGCATTGTTGGGCCTATAACAAATGAGGTGTATGGGGGTAAATCTGTATTGGATGAAGGAAATTACTCCAGATAATAACTGGATGTTTTCCCATCCTTGTACTTTCAATCTATTTATATCTTTGAATCTAAAGTGTATCTCCTGTAGAAAGCACACAGAACTTGTTTTCTTTAATCCTCTCAACAATCTCTATGTTTGATCAGATTGCTTAATCCTTTCACATTTAACATCATTATCGATATAGCTGGATTTATGTCTGCCATTTTACTTTTTTAAGTCACACCTTTTTCTACACTTGTGTTCCTCCTATACTGTCTTCCTTTCTAATAAAGTGAGTATCTTCTAATGCAGCATTTTAATATCTTTACTGACTTTTTATCCACTTTTTAAAAGTAATTTTCTTAGCTATTGCTCTAGGGCTTCAGATACACATCTTATCAGAATCAGCTTCTGACATATACTAACTTCATTCCAGTGAGACAAAAAATGTTACTTGCAGAGAGCTCTATTTCTTTCTCCACATATTGTGATTTGTTATTATACATATTATATCTTTAAATGTTTCAAACATTTACATCAGATTGTTATAATTATAACCTTTTATAATTTTGTTCCTCTTAAAGAAGCTGAGAGTATATTTTTATGGCTTTTGTTCTATTAGCCTCCTTTTACTTCTAGATATCTTCATTTGCTCCTATGGATTCCAGTCACTACCTGGAGATATTTCTGTGGCTTAATACAGATTTTTCCTCTTACCTACCCCTTTTGTGCCATTATTGGCAAACACATTACATATTTATATAGGTTATAGAACCCATAATAGATTATATACATGTTGTTCTATACAATTGCTTTTTAAATTTTTTTTACAATTGCTTTTTAAATACACTTTTATTGGTGCATTGCAATTATACATTATAATGAAGTTCAGAGATTTTGAAATTACACATTATAATGAAGTTCAGAGTGTCCATTAGTGTGGATTAGAATTATTGTTTATGGTCATTTGCTTTTGGCCTAAAAAACTTTATTTTTTCTCTCCCCAGTTCTCTCTGGGCAAACTACCAGGCTTAATGTTTAACCTACATCTCTAATGAATCTACCAATATTCTCCCAGTTGTTCTCCACCAGATCCTATCTATCGTATCCTCCTTATGAATGTGTGTGTGTGTGTGTGTGTGTGTGTGTGTGTGTGTGTGTGTGTGTGTTTTATTGGGGATTGAGCCCAGGGGCATTCTACCATTCAGCTACACCCCTAGCCTATTTTATTATTTTAAAACAGGGCCTTGCTAAGTTACCATATGCTAGCCCTGAACCTGCAATCCTTCTGTCTCAGCCTCCCAAGTACTGAGATTATAGGTGTGGGCCACAATGCCCAGCACCACGGTCATTTCTGAGAATGCTATTGCCTTAAACTTCTCCACTCTTATTGAAAATAAAGTCCATTTATTGGGGAAAGATTTGGACCTCTATGTTTTTTTTTTGTTGTTGTTTTTTTTTTTTTTGGTACTGGGGATTGAACTCAGGGGCATTCTACCTCTGAACTATACCCCCAGCCCTATTTTTTATTCTTTATTTTGAAACAGGGTCTCACTAGGTTGCAGAGTGCCTCACTAGGTAGCTGAGGCTGGCCTCGAACCCGGATCCTCCAGTCTCAGCCTCCCGAATGCTGGGATTACAAGCATGCGCCACCATGCCCGGCTTGGAGCTCTATGTTTTAAAGTAAATTTCTACTCTCAGGCAAAACCTCTGAACCATGGCTCTGAAGCTGGGGCTGAGTGCAGTGGCATGCCTTCCTGAGCAACACCCTCACTGTAGAAGCTGAGTTCAGTGGAATGGGGTGAGTAGCTTCAGGTCTCCTTGGCTTGCCTCTCCCAGCAAGGGTGACCGGGACTCTAATATTCCCATGGCATTGCACCCATGGTGCAGCTTCTGTTGCCTGAGTGAGGGCGGAGCAGCAGAAGAGTCCCCACCCAGGCCACAGTCACCCAGAACTTAGCCTCAGCACCAGGCGGCGTGGAGCAGAATAAGAAATGCCCTACCTGAGAAGACAGTGCTTTAGTTGGGGCTGGTTCTTGGCTGCAGCAGCCAGGTGTGAAGTTTCTATCCAAGCTAGGTGGGTAGGGTGAGAGAAGGGGCCTTAATTAAAATAATTTTTAAGAAGTTTTGGTAGATTTTCGTAAATGTTTCTTTTCTTGCCATATGAACTTAGGATCATTTACTGAGACTTTAAATGGTTGTTTTCAAATAATTTCCACTACTTTCAATGGAGAACAGGTCTGCAGAACTCCCCCTGCTCTCAATGCTGGAGTTGGAAGTCTTTCAGAACTTGTAAAGTTTTATTTTAGGGGTGATTATTTTATACATACAAATCTCCACAAGACAATGGCTCTCTAATACACACAACACACACACACACACGAATGACCTGGAGATCCTGTTAAAAATGCAGATTCCTAGGGTCCAACCCCAGAGATTTTGATTTACCAGGACTGGGGTAGAAGTAAAAAAGAAATGTGCATTTTTTGCAAGCTTCCTACATGATTCTTTTTTGGGGGGATTGTACTAGAAAGACTAATGCATCCCAGATAAGACTGATGATATTATGATGGTCTTATTCTTCTTATTTTTCTTCTTGAACAGATTCTGTGTCTACCAAGGGGCTTTGCAGCTATGGCAGTGTAAAAAACAAAAACACAAAACTAGCTATTTCAACATTATAATAGCATGTGTGCGCCCCTGAGATCTAGGAATCCCATAGTTATAGGAAGTGATACCGCATCATGATTTGGGGCTGCCACAAATCAATGATTAAAGGGGGCCTTCCCAAGGTAAGGCTTCTCAGACTTGGGGCCAGAGACCACCTGCCTTAGAATCTTATTTATATCTAATTTATCCTTGGTGCTTCCATTTGTAACCTTCCCTCCAAACAAAGAGAGAACGGCACAGGCTTTGTTGGATTTGGTCTGCTTTGCACACCATCAAGTGGCAATATATGCCTCTAGTGAGCAAATTAATAGGATTAGAGCAGCTCTTAGGCCTGCCACAGCAGAAAGGCTCCCTACTGCCCAGCCGCCCATTGTTATCACTAATATGAATCCTCATCGTTGTAATAACAGAAAATGAATGCCATTTCATATCTTAAAACTCTAGACAGAAGTCATTAGCAATTTATTTTTTTTTCCCAAAGAACCAGCTAATTAAAATTGTAAATAAGGCTGTGTTGTGTTTGCACATACTCCTATCTTTCTCATAAAGTACCAGAACACGGATGGCTACGTGAGTGTTCTGTGGATACTACCAACGACACACTTCCATCTGCCCACACTCCTCTCGGAGGAGGAGGCCACACTCAGGGGACGGACAATTTATGAAAAAGGCTTCCACAACAGAAGGCAGAATTAAGGAAGAGAAGGGCCCTAGAGAGCTCAGGAAACCTGGCTTTCGGAGGCACTCTAGGAAGCCAGAGTAGATTTTCCTACTGGATGTAGTAGGTGGGTATCATTATTATTAATTATTATTATTATTGATCAGAAGAATAGGATTCCCCAGTAGGAACTGTAATAAACATGCTAGGACAAAAATCTAAGGCTTAACCAATTTTAGCTTTTTTCTCCTGGATTTGCTATTGTACATCCTGTGTAGCGTATCACTCCCACACTCTCAGCATGTTAATAATTGCTGAGCTTTATTGGTACCAATTCATAAACAAAATTTGGGAAATTTCTGGTTTTCCTTCCATGATTTTAATGATATGCAATTATTTCTCTGTTGTTAGAGATTGAATTGTACACCTCAAATTCATATGGACCCCCAGCCTCCAGTACTTCAAAATGTGACAGCATTTTGAAACTGGGTCTTTAAAGAGGTTATTAAGTTAAAATGGAGCCATTCGGGCGGGCCCTGATGCAATCTGACTGGTGTCCTTATAAAATGAGGAGATCAGCACACCTGGAAAGACAGCGGGGGAGTGCACACTCACAGAGAAAAGGCTACGTGAGGGCAGGGTGAGAAGTCACCTTTGGCAAGCCACGGACCCTGCCAACACTGTGGTCTTGGGCTTCAAGCATCCAGACTGTGAGAAAATAAATTTCTGTTGTTTAAGGCACACAGGCTATCATATTCTTGTTCTGTGGCTAAAATAGGCCAGTAAGTCCTTATTTGGGGACTCATTTGAAATCTAATAAAGGTTATGGGTCCTTTCTCTAGGAAATGTGCATGTGAGCAAAATTTTAAAGACATTTTCAAGAGATACAGGGAACCCAAAGCCTGTTACAACCTCCCCAATTTAGTATCTCAAGAGTCCTTCATGACTTCTTTTTTCACTCACTGAACCAAATAACCATGGACATAACCATCTCTGTAGTGTTCACCACCATATAGCCAACATCTTATGTGGTATTTTGTTATAGAAGCCTTAGCAAAGTGATATATTCCAATAATGATCACCTTAGCTGGAGTTGGGTCTTCAACCACTATATAAACACTGGACACAAGAAAAAAAAAAAAAAACTTAAAAACAAGTGAGTTATAAGCTGATCATTTTAATTTACAAATTGATATACCTAGGACATATTTAAATTATAAGTAAGTTCTTTGATTCATTAGACTTCATTCACATACTGTTAGTATCAATAAATGAACGAGTGTTAAGCCAATGCTGATTGCTAAATTAAAAATGTACCTTGAGCTGGGCGTGGTGGGGCGTGCTTGTAATCCCAGCATTTGAGAGGCTGAGACCAGAGGATCCGGGTTTGTGGCCAGCCTCAGCTACCTAGTGAGGCACTCACCAACTTAGTGAGACCCTGTTTCAAACTAAAGAATACAAAAAAAAAAAAAATAGGACTGGGGGTGTAGCTCAGAGGTAGAATGTCTCTGAGTTCAATTCCCAGTACTGCAAAAAAAAAAAAAAAAAATGTACCTGATTCTCCTTATCTACATTTCCCTTTTCCTTACCCTTTGTCATACATTCCTTACTCTTCTGATATATGACTATTGGTTTGTAATTATATATTTATTCTGGGATTCTATATTTAATACATCTCTCGACTGAAACCTCCATGGGACATAACCACGTCCTTATTTCCCACCACCACATGCCCAACATCCAGCACAATACCTGACCCTTAGTTATTTGTCCAGTGAGTGAAAAAGAAGCTATGAGGTTCTTGAGACCCTAAATTGGGGAGATTGACTAACAGGCTTTAGAATTCCCTGTATCTCTTGAAAGTGTCTTTAAAATTTTGTTCATGTGTGTATTTCCTAGGGAGAGGACCCATAACCTTTATTAGATTTCAAAGGGGACTGTGACTGCCCCCCAAAATAAGGACTCGCTGGCCTATTTCAGCCATTGAACAACATTCAATAGCAAAGTATTGAAACGGAGTAATATATATATATATATATATATATATACATATATATATATATATATATATATATATATATATATATATATATATATATATGTTTACATGTACAGATGTGTGTCTGTTGTAAATGTGTGTGTATAATTTCCAGAAACAGAAACAGAGATGCCTCAATGAGTTTGCCAAACCTTGTACACCCCCACCTGCCCAGGGGAAGTATCATTCCTATGGGCTCCAGCAGTAGCCACTTGTACTCATCTGTTTCTTGGCAGCAACATTTATCACTCAGGCCAGGGAAAAGGAGTCTGTAACTCCCTCCTTTCATCTGTTTGGGATGCTGCCATCCCTTTTTGTAGGAAGTTCCTTTTAATAACAAACGTGTAAACTTCCCATTGAACAAAGGCACCAAGCCGTGTTTATGAAGCACAGGTGCCCAGGCAATTTGATCAAACAACCTGGGGATTTCCCTTCCCTCACCCTGTAGCCCAAAAGGAGATCCAGCCTAATCAGGCTAAAGAGGCCTCTGTGCTTGTACATGGTGGAGGGAGGCTGCAGGTGGAGATAGAACACACGAATTGGCTGTTGGGTGTTAGATCTCTTCTCTTGTATCAGTTCCAGAAGATACTTTCCTCCAATAAATTTCTTTCCTTATTTTTGTCCTAAAAATGGAGACTTCAGTGAATTTGTTAGAGCAATACCATTAACCTTCAGCTACCCATACTAACAGAGGAAAGCATTAGTGCAGATAATTCAAAGCCAAAGGCTCTTTCCATTCAGCTTCATCAGACATTGTTTCAAGGGGCTTGTAGCAGGCTCACCTCCCTAATTATGTTTGTCTTGTTGCTTATTAAAATGAGTTTGTCTGCCTTAGGGCCCCGCGGTTGAATGACATGAAGACTCTGGCACAGAATCTGTGAAACTCATCAGGGAAATCCACAAGGCACACAGATCATCAAACTTGACTAGATTTGACTAGTTCATGTTCATAATCACCTGTGATCAATTGCTTTGCTCCTCTGTGACTAAAGCGATCCAGAGATGAGAAATAATTCTAGGAGACCAGTTGGAAGGGAATGTGTCTTTATATTCAGATGAAGACACAAGGCTGCTGTGGCCAAAACTGATAAGGCAATCACTGTTGATTTGAATGCCTGAGCTAAAATGACTTGTGTAAATCCTAAGATGTTCGTCTCTACCTGATACCCTTTGTGGCTATCTATACTAGTCTTTAGGGTTGTTCACAACTTTCCCGTTCTCTCATTGCCAGCATGTGGTAAGACTATGTATTTCCAGCTGCTGGAAGTCAGCTGTGGTGGTGTAGTTAGTATTGGCCAATGAAATTGAGCCAATGGAGTGTGAGCAAATGTGTCGCTTCTGGGTGGATGGCTTCAAAGCCAGCATAAGCTTGGTCTGGCAAAGCAACTGAAAGCCTCTGAGTTATGGCTGTCTTATTAGCCCTGGTCCCAGGGTGACTGTGATGAGCAGACCTCTCACCAGCTAGTGATGGGTGTATGGTAGGGGCAAAATATTCACCTCTGTTGTTTTCCACCACTGAGATAGTGCAGCTCTTAGTTAACTCAGCATATCTCTATAATTGTATATCAAGCTACACCATGATTATCTGGGTTTTTCTGTCTCCAACTAGGCACTGAACAACTTGAGGCTACTAATACTTCTTCTCTGATATGTTGAGTCCAGAGCATAGCATAGTTAAAACAACCTCTGTTAAGCTCTCTTCATTCTTGGCCTGTGTGATCCCTCAGGTATGTTTTTCTAACATCTGCCCCACTCCCAGCATCACCAACTACAATGATAAGATGTGTTTGGTTTTCAGATACATGGGGAATGATGGAGCTATTCTGGACCAATGGTGCGAAATAGAAGAGCTGGTAGAGGGGAGAGAGGTACACTGAGGCACACCTCTGCTTCAGGTGTTTGGAATGCAAAGCTATATTGGTGTTTGGAATTGGTGTAGCATAAATGGGTTTAGGTTTAAGGAGCAGACAGGATGGGGTAACCCTGTAGGGGAAAAACTGTACTCCAAAGTATTAGGTTTCTGGGGGATCATACATATCATGTGGACTAGATTTCATCTTCTCATTAGCATCATGACACCAGCACTTATTGATGACTTACCAGGTACCAGGCACAGTCCCAACAACCTCACAATGAACTCAATAAATATTCAAACAACCATAGAAGATGACTATTATTTCTTACTTTTTACAGATAAGGAGTTGAAGCACAGAGAGGTGCATTCCCTGTGACCACACAACTAATAAATATCCTTCTCTTACTTCCACATCTGCCTGAACACTCCCCATCCCGGGAGCTCACTAACTCCTACTGTATCCCACCCCTCTTCCCACCAGCTATGTACTGCCTCCCCCTCAAACTGCCATCCCCTGGACGTTTCTGCCTCCTAAACCAACATACACTGCTCCCTTCTCTCCAGGGCAACCCTTCAGATAATTGAAGGCAGCAATCCCGTATTCCATTGCAAACAGCCCCAAGTCATGTAACTCCCTCCAATGGGCTTGAGGCCCTTCACCATCCCAGCTCAGTGACTCACAGTTGCTGGGGACCAGAAAAAAATGCCAGTGAAGTCAGTGGAACTGGTGACTCCCCCATCTTCTAGTGTTGTGCTGAGCTAATGCCTCCTACAACCCTGAACGAGCACATTCCTTCCACACTGTAAAGTAGGGCCCATAATCTGTTCCAGGAGCAGCTGGCTGGTCACATGCCTTGCCCATCCTGACAAATAGACCTCTAAAGGGTCTGCATGCTCAAAGCAACCCTCCTCCTGCTGCACTCCAGCAGCCCCCCCAACCCCCTGGGGCCAGACTGAGAACAGTCCCTCCGCTTACCATGGAGTTCATGGCAAAGTGATTGTGCTGCGTCTGGAGGTCTAGGGCATGCTGGTAGCTGACTCCGATCTCCGTGTGGCTCTGGAGAAATAACTCCTTGTTGTGGCTTATCCAGTCGAACATCTAGAGGGAACAAGAAGGAATAGAGTAATCAGAATGGTTATGGGTCCCACAGGACAAATGTTCAGAATTATTGAAAGAAAAAAAAAAAAAGAAAAGAAAAAAAGCCTTCTTGTTGGTGCCCAGTGAGAACCAGTCATCACTGTCAGCGCTGGGGCAGGCCATAGGAGAGCCCTCCCTTACAGCATAAAGGCCCACCAGCAGCCTCTGAATCTGCACCAGAGCCTAAGGGGAAAAGACAAAATGAGTGAGAGACTCGGGGACATGGGGAGGAAGCTGCTTACCATCTGCAACTACTGCCCTTGTAAAACCTTTAGAAACCCTCAAAACAGCCAATGCTTGCTTTAGGGACTTGCTGAAGGAACAAACCAGCAGGCCTGATCCATTCCCACCACACTAGCTGCAGGAGAAGCCCTCTGAGGCACGGCAGCCTTGCACATCTCTGCCCTCCTGTACTGTCCACCACACTCATTCTCTTATAACTCCACCATCTCACAATTCCAGGCTTTCTGCTATGACCACCCGGGACCAGAAGAGGAAGGTTTGGAGGGGAATAAGTACTGCCTGGTGTCAGCTCACTGAGCATGGAGTCATTTTCCTCCTCCTGGCTCTGAACCTGTTTTCTTTTAGTTATCCACCCTTCCTCCAGGCAGCCCGCACACCTCAAGGCAAGCACATCTGAACCCCAGGTCCCAGAAGTTCCTTGCTCTTCAGGATGCCAAACTTAATCCCATCAGCACATGGCACTTCCCAGCCACTGGGATTGTCTCAGGAATAAGAATGTGGTCCAGTCCTGCACAATAAAACATGAGAGGAAGTTTGCTGGAAACTTCTGGGACACAGAACCTTGGTTCTTTACATACAGTTTTTCTTCCTCTGCTACTGTCCTGTGTGTTGCTGACCTCACATTGCTGCAGCCATTCTGCTGGCAGCCCTGGGGGAAAGCCAATGGGGTGGGAAGGGTGCCGCCAAGGAGACTGCAGGAAACAGACAGAGCCCAGACTGAGCCTTGCTTGCTCTCCACCTTATCTCTGGACTTCCTAAGAACCGGAGCAAGAAATCATGTCTCATTGAAGCCAGCTTAAGTGGGATCTGGTGTAGTTTTTTTCCTGCTCAGCACAGTCAAGTGATACAGCCAGAAAAGGTATGAAAAGCCCACCTGGAGAAATGGGCTGCCCTTTTTGGGACTGGTGTGCCATGGTTTGGGAGGGGCCGAAGCCTGTAGTTGCAGAGATGAGCTACGAGGAGCTGAGCCCAGGCTGAGCACCAGCCCTGTTCCATGCCTTTTTCACTTACATTCTTCCATCATTAATGGGATACTTGTGATGTGTCAGGTACTGTTCAGGGCAACAGAAAGGCAATAGTGACTAAAACATGGTCCTTGAAATGAAGTGGTATAAAGGCTGGTGTGGGGAAACTGTCATGTTGTATCAGCACAACCTGATATACAACATGATTAAAATCACAAGTCAAAAAAATGTCTACGGATACAAGAGACACCAGTATGGGTTACTGAGGGAGCACAGAAGGAGGGATGGGATGAGGAAGAGTAGAGAAGACTTCCAGGAGGAGGAGGAGACCCCAGCATTGAGCCTTGACTCAGGGAGAAATCAGCTAGGTGAAGCCCACGGAAATGCATACTCCAGGCAAAGGGTAGGTGGTAAGCAGAGGGCAGAACTGGGGAGCAGCCCTGCATTGCAGGCAATGGAGGAGTCCCTGGGGAGGCAGAGGGGCTGGGCTGACCAGAAACAGCCTGTATACAGGCTTCAGGGATCAGAGACCATACACTGGCAACAGTGGAGTGTATGTGCTGGGATTGCAGGGGGAGAGAAACAGGGCAGCGGGGAGGCTGTGAGAGTAACCCTGACTAAGGTGAGAGCCAGAGACCTAGGTTAGGGAGCAGCAGTGGAGTCTGACAAGTGGGCAAATTTGCAAGCTACCGGGGACAGGATGGAGGACCCCTCATTGTTTGGGGAGGGAAGGAGAGGAAGACCTAGGGAGAACAGCCGGGTTCTGGAATGGTACCTTGGTAGTTGGGATTAGAGATGCCCCAGAGGGGCTGCCTGAAGATAAGGATGAGAAGCTGAGCAGAGGAAGACGGATGGTGGGCTCTGTTCTAGATGTGCTGAGCGTGAGAGGCTTCTGAGAGTTTCGAGCACACATGTCCTGTAGGCAGTTAGATTTATGTGTCTGGAGGTCCAGAGAGAGACATCAGGGCAGCAACAACTCACACCTCAGTATAAAAACATCACCTTCCGAAGGCAAACCTGCATGATTTGGAGATTTTTCTCCCATTTGAATTACTCAGGTCACTTCCACCTACCTACCCCGATTATAAAGAAAGATAAAATTATCATCCTTCACTTCCTGTGTCAGAGGATGTGTTTCAGGCTGGGGGAGGGGGGAGACAGTGGAGGTTGGGTCGATATCTGTGTCCTGTGTGTGCCATTCTGGGTCAGGGCTTTTTTTTCCCTTTAATTATTATTAGGCACAAGGGGCAAAAGAAGACACATGCCCCAGGAGTTTAGCAGATTCTCATTCTGTAAACTATTTTTATCTTTAAAATTCTATTTCCCAACCCCATTTCAAAATAATTTCTCTTCTCTTTTTCTTACTGACAAAAGAATCAATAAAGTTAATGAAAATCTGAAATGCCTGAAGTCTTTGGAACTTGTGATTTAAAGTACTCACTCCATGCATATACTTTCTTGGATATCTCCCTGGCCCAGAAGTGACCTTCCCGGTATTCTTAGTTAAATGACTATTTAGATATGCAAATCAGCAGCTAAGTTATGTGCTGGCACCAGAATGATTAGACCATTCTCCCTGCACCAGGTTGCTGCTGGACTACAGAGCAAGGAGACCTGGACGCAGGCCAAGCAGGGTGGAAAGCAATGCCAAGTGAGTCAGAGACCCCAGTGCAGTGTGCAGCCTGAGCTGAGCTCTGAAAAAGGAACTCTCACATCCATTGGGCCACTATGGAGATCAGTGTGGAGACTGAGAATGAGCCAGGCATTGTGACACATGCCTGTAATCACAGTACTTGGGAGGCTGAGACAAGAGGATAACAGGTTTTGAGGATAGTCTCAGCAATGTAGTGAGACTTTCACCAAACTAGCAAGTCCCTGTGTTAAAATAAAAAGTAAAAAGGGGCTGGGGATGTAGCTCAGAGGTAGGATGCCTCTTGGTTTCATCCCTAGTGACATACACACACACACACACACACACGCACACACACACACACACACACGCACACACACACACACACACACGGAATGGAACCACCGTATCCAGCTGTACCACTTTTTCTTTGGAATCTTTTCCAAAGAACTAAAGTCAAAAGTCAGAATACTACAGTGACACATGCATACCCAAGTTTATAGCAGTGCAATTCATAATAGCTCAATTATGGAACCAATCTAGGTGTCCTTCAACAAAAGAATGGATGAAGAAAATATGGTATATACATAGAGTGGGGTTTTACTCTGCCCTAAAGAAGAATCAAATTATGTAAGTTGAAGGAAAATGGATGGAACTAGAAAATATTATGTTGAGGTCAGACAGTCTCAGAAAGTCATATGTGGAAGCTGGAGAGAAAATAGGAAACAAAGGGGACTTCAGATCAATGAAGAGAGAGACCAGTAGAATAGTGAAGGGGATTGGGGGAGGCAGATGGGGAGGAGGAAAAGGAGGCTTGCGGAAGGGAACAGTTCAAATAATGTTATGTCCAAATATGAAGATATCACTACCAATGTCACCAAATGGGAAGGGAAGGCATGGGGCACTGCTGAAGGAAATATATCAAATTAGATGTGCATATACATTGGCATCATTTTGAATCTCACTACAATGTAAAATTACAATGTACCAATGAAAGTATTTAAAAATGATTTAAAAGAAATTAAGAGCAGAGAGTATAGACAGAACTGTGCGCCTCATTGAATTGGCTCCTCATAGAACTCAGTCTGCATCCACACACTCCACTTGATACCATGTTCTGCATTTGGGGCACATGAGCTGCTCATTGGTAGCCTGGGAGTTCTCACAAAGTTATTTAGCTAAAGGTAATGCTCTAAAGAAGTGACACATGTCTCAGACAGAAAGAAGAGCTGCTGTGGGGATGAGATGGTCTTGTGTGATAGTACCAGGAACCAGAGCGTCTCCAAGATGACTGCCTCCTAAGGGACAATCAGGACTCCTCTGGCCATAAACTTGCTACTTACTTGCATATAATTCCCACTCTCGCAAGCCTGGCTGTCGGTAAGGGTCAGAGTCATTTCTTCATTCAGTGGAACAGGCTACAGACACCATAATGTGTGCGCACAGACACATGTGCATGTACAATCACCAACTCCCCATTAGACCATGGGCAAGTCACTTCATTTCTGGGTTTCTCCTGATCTGCAGGGAATAGTGCTTCTGAGAATAGAGATGAGCATGCTGGCTTACAAGACTCAATTTGGAAACCAATTGAATGCATTTTTTTTCATTAAAATATGGAGTCTCCTGTATCAGAAAGTATATTTGTTGCCATAATTTACATTTCTAACTTTTTGAATAAAATAATTTCTGTGAGAAAACTGGCATTATTTTATAGTATGAAAAAGGTAGCTTAGTCTCTGCCATAGCACTTTGAACACTTTCAAGTTCAAAATGTCCATTTACACACTGCATCTCACTGCATCCTCAAAACAGTCCTACGTGGGTGTCACCCTCAGATCCTCTTCACAGACTGGGAAACACGTTCAGAGAAGTGAAGCCCAGGGTCTAGAATTCATTCATTCATTCAACCCAGTGCCCCATTCATGAAAAGCCTGTGAGCCAGGGTCTTAGGACGCTGTTCTGCTTCTTGCTCACGTGGCTGTGAGCAAGTGGCCCAGTTACCCTCCCAAAGGCACTGCTGGGACACTGTGGAGCTCCAGCCAAAGAAATGTGCTCTTCCCCACTTGGGACTACTCACTCGCCAATACCCACCCACTGCCGCCTCTGCTGCTACCCCATCAGGAAGGAGTAGAGGAGCTCTGGGGACAGCTGATTCAACAGGAGAGAGAGAGAGAGAGAGAGAGAGAGAGAGAGAGAGAGAGAGAGAGAGAGAGAGAGAATGAGAATGAATATGAATATGAATATGAATGAGGAAAGAAGGGAGGAAGAGAGGAAGAGAGGGAAAGAAAGGGAGAGTTGGACATAGGCTATATGGTTGCTAATCTCCAGAAAAAAAAAAAAAAGACCCTTTTTAAGCTCCCTCCAGCTAGGATAGTCTATGATTTATTGGAATTCAACTATCTGGAAGACAGTTGAACTAGACTGATCC
>PVLC010024819.1:0-24316 GCA_004027655.1 Graphiurus murinus | reverse complement strand
GGCTGCAGCTCAGCCAGCTGGGGACCTCTCAAGTGAGGGAAGAGTAATGGTGTGAATCCTGGGAGAGAGCGTTCCACCTAAGTGCTCCCAGTGGCATCCTCGGGATCATACCTCAGACTGGAAAGTTGTCGGGCCCCAGTGAGAGTGGACACACACACACACACACACACACACACACACACACACACACACACACACACAGAGATGAAGCAGTAACCAAGTTTTCACTGCTAATAAAACCTGACATTCACAGCAGAACTGGAGTGGGAAAAGGATTGATGTTCTTTTCTGCACTGTAATCCTCTTTTCTTTAGCTACTGTCTTGTGATGTGGCTACACTGTCCAGGTATTTTGAGCCATGAACTAATAAGTATCTAGACCATTATCACACCTATATAGAGAAGATGCTTTTCAATGTTTTGGTTTAAAGGGGTCAGAAATTAGGGGATCAATTTGGGGAGTTTACTATATGCAGACACAAGGCTAGACATTTGAGCTACTACAGAAGATCACCAGTGATCATTCATGTGCTTGAATAGATTATAACCTACTTGGCCAGATACCATGGAAAGGCCAATGGAGTAGGGTGGGTAGATGTATTAGTCAACATTTTCACAGCTATAATCTAAAAGACTTGACTACATAACTTAGAGGAAGGAAGATTTATTAGCTCATGGTTTTAGGGTTTGGTCCTTGTGAGGCTGGGGACCATGGATCTCCAGGCATGATGGTAGGAAGTAAAGAGAACACATGAGCTGTGCTTCTCACATCATGGAGGAAGGAAGCAAGAGAGAAGCAAGGGGAGGAGGAACTATACATAATCCTCTTCTCCAGCTATACCCAGCTGGCTTGCATCACCACCCAGATAAATCCATTGCAATGGACTTATCCACTGCTGAGATTACAAATCATGACTTAATTATGTCAATCCTGAATATTAATATGTGAGCTCTTTAGGGGACATTCTATACCTAACTATAAAAGCATGGGAAAAGGACAATATTTGAATTTTTGACAGAAATGACAGTAAGGGATTCTGTGTGAGTAATTGGATTTACATTTACCCTTTCAGATATTTCGACAGTATCTTTGGATTTACTGCTTCTGTATCTTTTTTTTTTTCAGTACTGAGGATTGAACTCAGGGGCATTCTACCTTCAAGCTATACCCCCAGCCCTATTTTTTATTCTTTATTTTGAAACCGGGTCTCACTAAGTTGCAGAGGGCCTCACTAAGCAGCTGAGGCTGGCCGTGAACCTGGATCCTCCAGTCTCAACCTCCCAAATGCTGGGATTACAAGTGTGCGCCACCATGCCCAGCTTTGCTTCTATATCTTAAATGCATTTAAAGGAAAAACTCTATTGTGATTTTTTTCCTAGACATTTAGAAAGGAATATTCAGAAATGCCTTAATTTTTCCTAGCACAAAACTTGCTTCAACCCTGCTACTATGGTAGTCAACATCTCTTGAATACCTACTATGTACCTCACCCCCTGGTAAGAATTGAGTTAATGAATGATTCATTTATATCCCTAAAGTTCAGAGGGAGCCTTGTCTTTCATGAGTCTTAAAGTTCCATGCAGGGAGGTCTCCTGTTAGCCTGGCTAAACTTCCCCCTGAGGAGGGGGCCTACTTTGAGAGTCCCATATGAGTGATACAAAGCACAATTCATAAGCATGTCTTACAACTTCCTGAGGAAAGAGTCTTCCAGAAAACTCACACACCAAATAAAATAGTTAAGAAGAAAATGAGGGGGAAAAAAAGATTCTTTTTTTTAAAAAAAAAATCAATTATACTTTTAAATTATTTTCTTCACAGGATTTATTAGAACAAGACGAAAACCCCCTAAAGTTCTGAAGAAATATTAACATAACATGCCTGTAACTCATGCTGTGTTTAATGAGAGGTGCTGTTTTTCCTGCCATGGGGGCCATAGCCCAATGAGTGATGACTCTGGAAAGGGTCACATACATATTCATCAAATTCGACATGCACATGTAAACTGGTTTTAATAGGCCATGACAGCAGAAGTTGTGTCGGGCAAATAGCTGCATATGTGCTCTTTCCCTCCACTGGCATATTTAGCCATTAACGCTCTGGTATCCATGGATGAAATATTAGCTTGTTAACTTAAGACCATCAGTTGTTGTTGGTTTTCTGTGGTAACCCAAGGAAGAAGAGATCCTCTCAGCTATTTTATTAGGGGTGACGTTTGAATTTTGAGATGTTCTTCTCTCCTTAATGGTGTCAGTAATACCATTCTACTCCCTGAACCTGGAGTCCAGAAGACACGTGCAAAATGTTCTGACCCACACTGATAGTAAATTCAGTTTCAAATGAAGACTGTCATAGAATAGATTCCACTCTGTCACTATCACAGATAATGTAGTTTTAAAAACTTTTCCTTAATACATTTCTATGCGAGATCTATTTTCTTCAGCTGTCAAGGAGTTTGATGGCCATCAAGGCATGCATGGGCAGTTTAAGTGGACATTAGCACCAAATGTGAGCCCTTTCTAAGACTCTCTCCTTGGTTATGTGATTGTTAGGTTCACAAGCGAATTAAATGATCACAAAACAACTGAAACTACACTTAATACATTTTTCAAAGACCATGGAGTAATAAAATGAAGTATTTACAGGCTAGCATATAAGAAGGAAACCCCAAACCCCATTACCTTGAGACACTCAGATCCTGAGTTATTTTGATAAATTAGTTTGATAAATGTTTTTTTTTCTTTCTTTCCTTCCTTTCCTTTCTTTTCTTTTTTTCTTTTTCAGTACTGGGGATTGAAGCCAGGGGCATTTTACCTCTGAGCTACAGCCTCAGCCCTATTTTTTATTCTTTGTTTTTGAAACACGGTCTCACTAAATTGCAGAGGGCCTCACCAAGAGGCTGAGGCTGGCCGCGAACTTGCTATTCTCCTATCTCAGCCTCCCAAGTACTGGGATTACAAGTGTGTGCCACCATGCCTGGCTTTGATAAATTGTTTTCTTGTAATCATCTGAGACCTCTGGCTACCTTAACCATCAACCTATCAGTATCTATATTTAGATAAACACAAGAATTTTTAATGAACAATAGACATTTGGTCAGTTAGGTGTCTTCTTGGATTGAATTGCTGTTTTGTTCTACCTTCTATAAAGCAAACAACTGTGCATTTGAATTGCCTAAACAAAGTATCTTTATTCGGGAGAGTTTCATAGAAGACTAATCTATTATTCCTAGCCAATCACATTTTATTACTTTCATCTTCCTCCTCTTTTTTTCTGCCTCTTTTCCAAATCTATGATTGATTTTTGCAAAATAATTTAATTTCCTAACCTTTATCACCAACAAGTGTCCCCAGATCATCATAAACCGAAAAGAGCATCAACTTTAGCTGCCAAGAAAGTAAACAACACAATAAAATATTTTAGTCATTAATAAAATTAAGCCATATAATGAGAAAATATGTTCAAACACTAGTTGGGAGAATTTATTCTAATGCTGCACCGTAATACAGTAATTTTTTTATACCCTGCCTTCCATACCTGTAGGGTTGTTAGTAATTTTATGAGTTGGAGATACTCTGAATTGCATAGATTACCACCATCACCTAAGTGATATGCTATGTGTTCAGTATTTTCTAGTTCTGAATGAGGCTCATTAGACCACTGTTGCCAAAGAACACAGGACACAATTTGCTCGATTTCTGCTTTTTCAGAAAAATAAAAAGGACCCTCATTTCTAACCATTCTAATTACATTTCAGTGCAATTAAAAACCTCATCCCTAGAAAGTAAAGTTGCTTTGGATGACCAAGGAGCAGAGGCAGGAGTTGGAGGGCCAGCCCTCCTTTGGCATGTCTGCCCATCGCTAAGAGTCAGGAATGGCTGGTGTACTTGGCGGGTGCAGAAAAATGCCATCTGGTATAGATTTCCTTTCAACTCATTGGGAGGAATTCAGGATCATGGGCAATAATTGAAAGCTGTTGTCTTGGGGGTGGTATTTCATTTAGCTCTTTTTTTCTCCAGTTAGCTTCTGGAAACCAAGCTGTCTGAGCTAACACACATCTACTTATTCTACCTGTATTCACACTCCTGACAAATGCCCCTTAAGCTAAGAGTGAACACCCATAAATAATGTGTGGTTTGCATTTATTCTGCTCCAAAGTGCTGTAAACATCAAGGCCTACTTATCAGAGGTGTGTGCCTGCTAACAGTGGGTCATTGAGAACTAGGGCCAAATGAATTGAAGTAAACAGAATGAATGGTGTTGTTGGTCATAACTGAATGCTGGGTCTGAATTGAGGCCACTCAAAGCAGATCACACATGACTTTAATCCACTGCTCTGCCCAGCTTTCTCGGGGGATAAATCTGTCTCCAGTTTTTATTTACATATTATCATTTTACCGTATGTCACTGTCATAGTTTCAGACTTGAGTAAATCCACATTTAAATAGCGATTTGTCTCCTTTTGATAGTAAATATTCTTCTAAGTGGTGGTTAGGATTAAAGGGAATTTGTCAACAATAGGTAAAGGGGGCTATTTAGGATTAAATGAAATTATACACTCAGCCAAGAGAGTCTTCATTGGAAAGCTCAGTCCAGCAGGTGCCGGTTGGCCTACAAATTCCGCCTTTGAAGGTACAGTGGTAATTCCCTGAAAGGAGAATAAGAAAGGGAGGGGTGGAGAAACAGCCCATACAAATGTGTTCTTAACTCCCCGTACTCCCTGGGAGCGGGCAAATCCTGCCTGAAACAGTCTTGGAGACGCCACCACTTAAAGGTTAGCAAAGAGTTCTTTTGAGGTGACATTTAAACCTTTAATAGCTCCCAGCCAGTTTGGGCAGGAATAATTTCCCCTCGCTGGAGGCCAGGAGCCGGGCACTGCTCAGTTACCTGTCTACAGAGGATGCAAGGGTGTGGATGAAACCCAAGCAGGCTGATTTGGGAGGAGGGGGCGGAGCCCGCCAGTGTCTGCCAGCCTTGCCCTCCGCCCTAATTGCACCAAAGGCCCCAAAAGCTTCGGGTTGCACATTAGGCCCTTGCTGAGATTAGCAATTATAATATCAGTTTCCCCCAAACAGGGCTGACAGAATGGCTGGGGGAGCAGAGGTGACTGAAAGTTTAGTAAGTCTTGGGGAAAGTTTACTGGCTCCTGCTGTTTTCTGGCCCACAAATTTGGCCTTTCCAGTCCCCAGAATTGGCCACAAACAGTAGGAATCCTTTTCAATCACTATTAGCAACACTTCATTTCTGTCATAGTTGACCCTTGGCAGACTGCAGCTTAGTGAAGAGCATTCTTTCCAGAAATGAACCAGGCATCGTTGAGCTAGAGACGATTTACTGTGGGACCTGGAGCTTGTTTGCTTTTGATGTCCCCCCGGAGCGACCCAGCCAGTGAAAATGAATTGTCCTTTTGCACAGCCGTGCTGGTGGAGAGAGGGGTGGAGGCCAGCCCCGGAACTTTACGACTTGTCCTCTGGCCCCTTGCCCTGAGCCAGGAACTTCACGTGTCCTGCCTATCATAGTATCATATTTTGTAGCTTTTCTTGAAAGCAAGGTGTATGCAATGTGGTCAAGAGCAGCCACTTCTCTGCGTCGGGCCATGGTGGTGGCTCGCTCTAGTTCTTTGGTCATACTTACTTTGTCTAAACAAGGAGGAAAAAAATAAAGACTAACCAAACACTAGAAGTTTGAAAATTACTTATATCAGCTGAAGGTGTTATCCCCCAAATGGTCTTCTTGACGACACGAGAAAGCGTTGGGGATTCTGAGTCTGTTGTATCCTCCCACCCAATTGTCTATCCTAGGAATTCCTAAGTGGTGCTAAGAGGACTGGGACTCAAAAATCGCCTATGTCCCATTTGGGTATCCATTATTATTAATACTAATTTTATTTTCAGGGAGGAGCTAAGGAGAGTCATTGTTTAGTAGTGCAGGGCTTTTGTTGGGGGCAATAAAAAAGTTTTTGGCATCGATAGTGGTAATGGTTCTACAAAATGTGAATTTTTTTAATGCCACTGAATTGTATATTTTTTGGTTGGTTTTGGTGGTACTGGAGATTGAACTCAGGGGCATTCTACCTCTGAACTACACCTTCAGCCCTATTTTATTTTGAAACAAGGTCTCACTAGGTTGCTGAGGGCCTTGCTAAGTTTCTGAGGCTGGCCTCGAACCTGCAACCCTCTTGTTTCAGCCTCTCAAGTGGAAGTACAGACATATGCGATTACATGTGGGATTACAGACATATGCTACCACATCTGGCTGAATTATATACTCATGAATGTCTAAAAAGATGAATATTATGTTAGATGTATTGATCAAAAATAAATATTAATCAATTAATACTGAAAATGCTAATAATACTACTGATAATTACTAACATTAATACTAAAATTAATATTAACTCAAAGCATAACTGGCTGAGATATGTGAACTGCGATTGTATTTAATGTCACTACACTATAACTTATCAATGTCTAAAATGATGAATATTATGTTAGACACATTGGTCACAATCAAATATTAATCGAATAGTAATAGAAATAATTGATATTAACTGAGAGCAGATCTGGCTGAGATGTCCAACTGGAACTCTCTTTCTCAGAATCTTCTCTCAGGAAGCAGACTGCCTGCAAGTTGGCAAGCTTTGAGAAGACAGGCGAAGGCCAACAAAGAGCACCCACTGACCCTCCTGGAAACAGAAATGGGGGAACTGGAGTTACAGTGCATATCACTGGGTAGAAACTTGGATGATCCACCGAAAACATCATCTCATGGGTGTGGAATACTCACATGGCTTATAGGGCTGCAAATTAGGAACAAGATGGGCTCCAGTAAAAATGATGAGAACTGTCTTCTCACAATGACTCACAGACATTTAAAGAGGTGGGAGATATGGATTTCCAAAAAACGCACATATTTGGGGGGGAGAAGGGTCATTCTCCAGAGGCTTTGATCCGGTACTTGGCATTTCACAGAAGGCGGCCAGACCGTGTTGACTGGACAACAGCAGGGCAAGCTGGGACCAATTAATTCACATGGCTTCATGCGGGAAAGCAGCAAGGCTTGATATGCTTTTTGCTGGTCCTAACAAAAAGGAATTGTGAAATATTAGAATAGTTTATGTTACTTACAAAATCCATAAGTGGTTTGATTTTTCATAAGCACCCAAGTCCACTGAACAAGAATGGGTGACTTCTCCTGGCCAATCCTTGGGACACTGTGTTTTAGGCACCCTTTCAAAATCTAGGATGGGCTGAAATTTGAAGTCAAAGTTATATATTTTATTACCACATAAGAAGGTATGCATTGGTTGACTTTAGGCCTTATACTTTCATGAATTCTAGAATCAATCATTCATGTCTTGGTTCCAAGGGACTGGCTGAGCACTAGCCTAGGCCTTCCAGGAACGTTATTGGCTAAGACTCATTACCTGAAGCTATAAACATGGTTAAAAAGAGGTGGCCTCATCCAAGCAAAGCCTTCCATGGCCACTTTGACTTGAAGTTCATTCTTGTCCTCTCTTACATTACTTGCTGGGTTGGGATCACTTATTGGCAAGCAATCTGCTGAATCCAGGGGACTCTCTGAGGCAGGCCATGGGATATACTGGAAACAGACAATCTGCATTTCCTAAAGCAGCAGTGTGCTTATGGGTCATGCCTAAAAGTAATGTATCTCAAGTTCCTTTGTTACAAGAGTCCAATAAATTGCCTCTTCCTATCTGAGATAAAGGAATGAACTAAAAATTAGGCAACTATGGTTTTCAAGGGATGTTACATAAAAAAATAGGACCAATCTGGGCATAGTGGTGCATGCCTGTAATTCTAGTACTGGGGAAGTTGAGACAGGAGGATCACAGGTTTAAGACTACAATTTATTACCCTCAGCAACTTAGCAAGACCTTGTTTCAAAATTTAAAAAATAATAAATAAAAAAGTCTGGGAGGTAGAATGCCCCTGGGTTCAATCCCCAGTACCAAGAAGAAAAAAAAATCTAGGACCATGTCAACAGGTTAACTTTATTCAGGAAGAAGAGTAACCTCTCATATATGTCAGGAAAATTAAATCACTCACTTTCCATAATCCAAATATTACTGCAAAAGGAAGCTAGACTAGGACTGGCCTTGTCCAGATCTTTACTGAGACGCTTATCAGATAGATACATTGCACAAAAGGTTAGGAGGCAGATCCTGACCTCATGTGCAGAAACTATTTCAGAGTTCCTGGGTCACTCAGTCAGATCAGAAGATAAGAGAAATGATAGGAGAAAAAGGATTTTTGTGAGAAAAGGAGGGAGGGTTTTTATGAGGGAGTTTCCTGTGTTGTCCTTTCTTCTTCCCTCTCCCTGGGTGAGTGGATCGGGGTGCTTCTCCTTGCACACACCAAGTGAAGGGGAGTTCTAGGAAACTATTTAGAGTTTGGCCTGTGTCCTCTGACTAATGCTTGATTCTTGGATTCTTGGGATGGTGAAGTTTGGTCTGATCCCAGGCCCAGGCATCTAGAGCCAGGGAAGACTGGCTGCCTGCTTTAGTGGTAGAAGAGGAGAGGCTAGCCCATCCTCTGCAAGCTGGCAGGACAAGGGATGTGAGTGCTTCCCAAGGACTGCAGCAGGGCTGTGCAGAAGGGACGGCCGGTGTGGGATGTGTTGGGGTCTGTCCAATAGGATCAACAGATCAATGACACAGTTAGCAGACACAGGGTTGGTATCCTGCCAGGGGCCAAGGGCCAAGAAGAAGTTCCAGATTCAACCTGGAATAGAGTTTCATCCACCTAGGTCAAGTGAACTTTAGGAGCAAGGAATTCCACAAAGAATCTCTCAATAAGACAAATAAGTTCCCATAGGAAAATAATGAGTGTAACCATTTTTCAGGTCCAGAGGCATGATACTTGTCAACTACGTGACATCTCTTCTATTCTGTTACCCCTCTCCACCTTCTGCCACCCCCACCTTTAACCCCTGGGTGAAAGAAAAAACACAAGTGATGAGTGAGAGTGAAGCCAGGCATGGTGGCACACACTTGTAATCCTAGAACTTGGAAAGCTAAGAAAGGAGGGTTATAGGTTCAAGCTTCAGTGACTTAGCAAGACCGTTATCAACTTAGGGAAATCCTGCTTCAAAATAAAAAAAATACAATAGGGCTGGGGGTTTGGCTTGGAGGTAGAATGCCTCTGGGTTCGACCTCTAGTACTAAAACATCAATAACAAAAAGAGTGGGGTGAATGGATAAGCTGGGACAGACTTTTTGCCCCCTAAGCCCTCACTGCAGGCTTCTGGCCTCATGCAGGTGAAAGCTGGAGTTGAGAGGCAACTGAAAACTAGGCCAAGCTTTGGAGTTCTGGAGTAATTAGGTCTTCCCATTACTTTGCGACTTGATTCTGTGACTTAATGATTTGGCTCTTTATCATCAGATAGGGATCTGAAACATTACAGTGGTCAAAGTTTCCATCCAGGGCAGGGAAAATTGAAATAAAATGGAATAGAGAGTGCCACTTTATCTCAATATACCAGTTATTCTACCAACAGTAGTACTGAGAATAGAGATACCCTTCCTACTGACAACACCAGGGTCTGAAGAAGAGGTCAGGGTCTGACAGAAGAGTAAAAAGAAGACCCAAAAATCAGAACTGAAACACTGACCAGGTAGACTTGGTGTCAGAATTATGATTCTTATTTGAAAACACTTATGGGAAGTTATATATGTCTAAATTTAATTTTTAGTAAATTTATGGATAAATCCACTTTAACTATGCTTGTTATTGTCACTATTCTTCTAAAGTGGGAATTGTACAAAACCATTGAAATGTCTCCAGAGAAGTCAGTTGAACTACAGATAGATGTTCAGCAATTTCACTAGTGCCACTGAGGAGCCACCCAATAGTTACCCACCAGTTCTCAGTGACAGTGAGCACTTAAAAATGATGCCTTCCATGTGTGTCTAGCCATCTTAAATTCACTACATGCTCCATAGAATAAAAAGTAATGCTTTAGCCTTTGACACTTGGTAAATATTTGTTAAATAAATGAATGATTAAATAAAAGAGTGAATAAAATAGGTAGCCAATTATACAAATCATTTTGATTCCCATCCTCCAACAAATAGAATCTTTCCTTTGCCCCAATTCCCCAAATTAATTGTCCTATTTTACTACTTAGTGAGTAGAATACTGGCTACAGAAATGCTATTCCTCGAAACTGACTTGTTTGCCAATTGTGAATTTTTTATATTACTCACAACTTTTATTAATCAGTGTCATTGAAATAAATGCAAGCCATGGAGCCATATGAAATGAAATATGGGAAAAATGGATAGAAATAGTTAAGCTAATTATTTAATGGTAATAAAAATAGTTACTATAAACACTTATTAAAATTTTGCAACTTATATTTGTCACCTAGAACTGGAGTGGTAAGAAGTAAGGAACTAATTCACATTTATAAATGCCAAAGTCATCTTCCCATCTTCAGAAAACAAAGAGAAGGTCAAATCAGAGGTCAATTTTCCTATCCCCTGGACTAACTAGTCTAACTAGTGAGGATGGGAGCCAGGGAACTAGTTCCCCCATCCAAGGGAACTGTGCACCTATTGAGTAATTTTGCACTTTCAGAGGAGGAATATGTCTATATTCTATTTTGCTTTCCTTGGTTGAATCTTTTTTTTTTTTTTTTTTTGGCGGTACTGGGGATTGAACTCAGGGGCATTCTACCTCCGAGCTATACCCCCAGCCCTAGTTTTTATTCTTTATTTTGAAACCGAGTCTCACCAAGTTGCGGAGTGCCTCACTAAGTAGCTGAGGCTGGCCGCGAACCCGAATCCTCCGGTCTCAGCCTCCCGAATGCTGGGATTACAAGCGTCCGCCACCACGCCCGGCTTGGTTGACTCTTAACATAGAAATCATCTCCTTTTTTTCCCAGAATAGGCCTTTCCAGGAATAAAATACCAAAGTGAAGTATAAAAACCTCCCAATGCTGAAGAATCAGTTTAGTCTCAAAGGACTGTTTTCTTTCTTTCTTTCTTTCTTTCTTTCTTTCTTTCTTTCTTTCTTTCTTTCTTTCTTTCTTTCTTTCTTTCTTTCTCCCTTTCTATCTTAATCAGTATGTTTTTGTTAAAAAAACAAACAAACAAACAACAACAACAACAAAAACAAGAGATGACCATAAAATCTAAGACTCCTTTTGGGTTCCCATTAGCAACACTTTTTTTCCACCAAGTTCGACCATGGCAGGCTGCAACCTGCTTTCAAACCCAATGTTCAACTACCACAGATTTATGATATGAAAAATGACATTTTTAAGGACTTTTGAAAATATTAAAAATTAACATGGATTTGTTATTATTTTCCACAGTTGAAATCTAAATTTACAACTAGTACTACTAATGCATTCTGCAAAATGCCCCGAGAGCTAGAACAAATAAGTTGACCTGCAGCCTCCTTCAGTTACCTTTATGTGTTCTGAGCAACTTCCACACCAAATAGTTGATACTGTCAATGTGTAACTTTCCATCCATTTTGTTTTAAACTTCCAAAAGGTCTTGTCACTATCCTATAGCTAGCAGCTAACAGTTTTGTGTCTAGGATGGATGATAATTTATCTTCCTCAAAGCATTTTTTTGTTTTGTAAATGTAGATGCTCTTTCCATTGGTTCTTGAGAGCATTTTGTTTCTTCAAACATTTTGTCTACCTCATCATAACAATATCAATTAGTGTTCTATTTGCAATACTAAGAAAGATAATTCATATTCTATTAGTACCTTTATCTGTTTCAACCTTCTATTATGCCAAAGCAAGTCAAACATTTGGCACTTAAAATGCTTAGCACTTAAAATTCCAGATAGAATAGCGATAACATGACTTAAACACATTCTTTTGAAAAGAACTGAAAGAAAAAAGAAAACTTTAAAGTTTCAGCAACACTTCATAGACATGAAATTGATCCCGACCCAAACAACTCTATGCTCCATTATCATAGGGTAAATTTCAGAGCTATTTAGGTAGAGCATAAAAAGTTCAGAGAGTCATGTGACCAAAACCTCCAAGAGCAAGTAAATGCATCAGGGGCCAAAGGGCGCAGAACTGAAAGAAACATCTGGATTTCATCTTTTGAACTTTTAATGGAAACACTGATCACTTGGCATGTATCTGGGGGTTTTGACAAGAAGAAAGGGTGGGGTTTGTTGTGCGTTGTTCGCTCTAGTTTAAATTCTTTGTATTGGATATTCATCTCTTCACATAATGCTAGTTATGATATGTGGGATAGCTTAGAATATTACTGAAATTATGTTGTTTCTTATCTCTTAGTAGAATAGTAGGGTTTTTCTTTTCTATTCTTTTGTTGTTATTGTTGTTTGTTTCTTTACTTCAAGTTTAGCTTGAACAGTAGTCGCCTAGAAAAAGTGAGGGAACCCCCTCTGCTAGGTAGAAAGAACATTTCCCTGGGGATGCTGTTCTTATCACTCAGCAGGAAGAACCATTTTTAAAACTGTCCTGCAATAAACAAGGAGAAGGCCCATAGCTTGCAACCCAGCAACTGGCTCAATGCATGCATACCAAATAACTCCCAGAGACATCTGCATATGAAAAAGTCACTAGAACACTTTGAAGAACTTCAGAGCTGCCAGTGACCTAGCTTTTTACCATGTAATTTCAGGCTAAAAGAGTGCATCTCAAGCACAAATAAACAGATACAAATCTCCTTGCTGGAGAGTTGCTAGGTATCCCCTCCATATCAATGACTAAGTAGGGCACCATGAGCAGGTCACTTAAACTCCTTAGACCTTAGTTGTCTCATTTGTAAAATATTGGTTCTAAGCTACTTGTTTTAGACTAGTTTGTTTTCAACAGTGATAGTTTATCAAAGTATTGATGGTTGTCCTGGACCTAGCACTAAAAATAAATTTTAGAAATCTTGTTTAAAATAGACTTTTTCAATTTCTGCAGCTTTTTCTTTGTGCTTTATTTGTCTTGATCTTGTGAGGTGGGCATGGAAATTACCCCCCCACCCCTTTTGTGTGGTACTGAGGATTGAACTCAGGTGCATTCTACCTCTGAGCTACATTCCCAGCCTTTTTTTTTTTTTTTTCAAACAGGACCTCACTAAGTTGCTGAGGCTGGCCCTGAACCTGTGATCCTCCTGTCAGTCTCCCAAGTACTGGAATTACCAGAGTACACCACCACACTTGACTCCTCCCTATCTTAAAATGAGTCCACTAAGGCTTAGAGAAATGATGTGATTCCAAAGAACCAACCAACTGACCATAGAAAGGCAAAGCATTTTTCCAGGCCAGCCCTCTTTCCAGGATATAGAGTTAGATTTCCTGTGATTAATTCCATGAAAACAAGGTTCCTCCAGCAGCAGGATCTATGCCACAGGAAAGCTGATCAACAGCATGGATGGTAGACCTGGAAAGCAATCCTAGAATTCTGAGCAAAGGGGTCAAGTTCTACTTCTTAAGCAGGATCTAGATAAATGCATGAGAGTAATAATCAAGCCGGGCGTGGTGGCGCACGCTTGTAATCCCAGCATTCGGGAGGCTGAGACCGGAGGATCCGGGTTCGCGGCCAGCCTCAGCTACCTAGTGAGGCACTCCGCAACTTAGTGAGACTCGGTTTCAAAATAAAGAATAAAAACTAGGGCTGGGGGTATAGCTAGGAGGTAGAATGCCCCTGAGTTCAATTCCCAGTACCGCAAAAAAAAAAAAAATCAAGCTCAACAGGACACTTTTCTAACTGGAAAAGGTCTCCTTCTCAGATTAAAAAAAGGCTCACTATTAACCAAAAGAGAAGAAATCTATATATGATACAGGTTCTGTGTGTGTGTGTGTGTGTGTGTTTTAGCTTTTAAAATGTAGAAATAATCCTCTATAGTTACAGGTAATAAAATAATATAAAAGCCAGGGGCTAAGAATTCAGAGTTTGCGGTCAGAAAAATAGCACTGCTATTTACTCTCTGTGAAACCACCAAGTTCCTCAACCATACTAAGACTTAGTTTCGTCATCTATTATACATGAATAGTAACAATTTTATTTTTATTATATTTGTTAGGAGTATTAAATGATAATCTCTATGATAGAAATATACATATATATGAAGTTCCTAAAAATAATAAACATTATTTTGACTACTACCTACAATGGGAAGCAAATCATTTTGGTCTTTGCCTTCTTTACAAGAACACTGAATTTTAGAAAGTAAAAGCCTAGTTGGCTATGTTGCAAATACAAAGGTATAACAAAAATATAGCATTAACTTGCCTTTTCTAAATAAATAAATAAATAAATTCTAGAGTATCCAACCAATAAAAATATGAACTAATTTTGTCTTCTTTATGACTGAGTAAAAGTCCTTTGTGAGTATACTTTAGGAATATTTTAACCAACCTCTCAATTGTGTACAGAAGGATAGCTAACATTAATTTGAAATAAAAAATGATTAATAGAATTTTAAGAGGTTAACTTAATAGATATACAATTAATATAGTTCCCTATAAAACCGGGAATATATTTTTAAGCACTAATAAAACTCACAAAACTAAATCCTTTATTGACCATAATGAAACTGATCAGTATTGACCACAATGAGGTTTCAATAAATTCCCAAAAGACAAAAAGTGTTCCAATTACATTCCATCACCATAATGCAATAAAACTAGCAATCAATAACAGAAGTACAATAAAACCTTTGACCAAGTGTAATTTATATGCATCTATTAAAATAACTATTGGATAAAGAGGATTCAAACTTGTAATTATAAAATATTAAGTTTAAAAAGGAATAATGAAAACATTTTAATACAAAACTCACTGTTACCAGAACTTACTCAATGACAAATTTATTATCCTAAATGCAGTTATTTGAAACAAACTCAAAGAATAAGAAGAAACAAAAAACAGTGAAATAATCCTAAAGAATACAAGTCAGAATTAATAGTAAGAATAAAAATTAGTGTATTAGGAAAAATAGAATATCTGATAAGTAAATCAAAATTTGACATCACACTAAAAAAAGCTGAATACACACACAATAATATTAAAGATATAAAATATTACAAAGGAAATGAGATTTTAAATTAGACAATTATTTCCAGATGAACATAGACATTACTATGTTTATATTATTGAAAAACTAGAACACTCTAATGTCCATCAATTGGGAAATGAATAACTAAGTTAGATGCATCCGTGAAAGTGAGTAATATGTGACCATTAAGATTAATGACAGCAGGCCAGGCATAGTGGTGCACACTTGTAATCTCAGTACTTGAGAGGCTGAGATAGGAGGATCACAGGTTCGAGGACAGCCTCAGCTTCTTAGTGAGGCACTCCACAACTTAGAGAGACCCAGTTTCCAAATAAGGAAAAAAAAAAAAAAATAGGGCTGCAGGTATAGCTCAGAGGTAGAATGCTCCTGGGTTCAATCCCAAGTACCAAAAAAAAAAAAAAAAAGATTAATGACAGCAGAGGACGTTTACGAACATTAAAAGAGGTTCACTATATGTGGTAAAGGTAATGGCAAAATTAAGGGACATTCTTGGTTCTTGGTCTTAACAGTACCTCCCGGACATGATCTGCATTGGCACTGCACTTCTGCCATGGCCTTTCATGTGCATGCATCCCGGATGGAATGCGAGTGCAGGGGCTTACTAAATTCATTGCTGGAGAAGTTTTCTGTCAAGGATGCCAGGTCCCATCTTGACCTCTCCCTGGCACCAAAACAACAAACCTAAACTTTCCCTTTTTCTTTTAGTCTAAGTGGAAATAATTTAAATAGACTCTGCTTCTTTATTTTATGTAAGTGTGTGTCTGTGTGTGCATGCGTGCATGTGTGTTTTACTGGGGATTGAACCCAGAGCATTCTCCCTCTGAGCTACATTCCCAGCCCTATTTTATTTTTTTATTTTGAAGCAGGCTTTCACTAAAATGCTGAGGCTGCCCTAATACCTATGATCCTCCTGTCTCTGCCTCCCAAGTATTGGGATTACAGGCATGCACCACCACGCCCGGCTTAGATTCTGCTTTCTGAGTGAATCCATCTCTAGTGCTGAGGCTGGATCAAGGACTCTAGGAGAAAAGATGATATATGAGAATATTGTCAGTAGTTCAAAAAAAGAAGAGGTGGCTAACTGAGGTACTGGAACAAAAAAACATTCCAACAAGAGACTTGATGGAAGAAAGTGGAGAAAAGTTTACTAAATCCCTAATCAGTACTCTTCATAAGATTTGTGAGGATGTTGCTTTTATCAAGAACAGGTGCCCATATAAAAAGAAAAATTTAATATTGGGAATGTTTCATTGGAGGTGAAAAACATGTTCATAAATTTAAAACACAATGGATTGTGTTATAAACGCATAAAATACTACCGAAAACTGAGTAAGAGCACTAGAAGATAAAGGAAAACTATTCCAAATTCTCAGAGAGAAAACATGCGTATATTTACATGATGAAGTAAAAGATGCATGGTTCAGGGAAGGTATAAGAAATCTCTAAGGAGAGTAGAAAGTGAAAAGAGTAAATAGAGAAAAAGTGATAGATAATTAATACAAACCTTTCTTCTGCTTAAAAAAAAAAAAAGATGAAGACTTACTTCAAATGAAAATCCAATTTTTGGTAAAATTAATGAAAAATGGACCACAGTAAGGAATTGCTTAGCAGAATGGGCAACTTTTTTTTTTCTTTTTCAGTACTGAGGATTTAACCCAGGAGCATTCTACCTCTGAGATACATCCCTAGCCCTATTTTTTTTATTATTTATTTTGAAACAGGGTCTCACTAAGTTGTGGAAGGCCTCACTAAGTAGCTGAGGGTGGCCACAAACCTGTGATCTTCCTGTCTCAGCCTCCCAAGTATAGGGATTATAAGCATGTACCACCATGCCTGGCTACATTTTTCTTTAATATGGTATGGGGGATTGAACCCAGGGGCATTCTACCTCTCAGCTACACCCCTAGCCCTATTTATTTTTTTATTTGGAAATAGGATCTTGCCAAATTGCTGAATCTGAGTTGCTGAGGCTAGGTTCAAACCTGTAATCCTCCTCCAGGCTTTTTTATTTTTATTTTGAAACAGGGTCTCAAATCTGGCTGGCCTTAAATCTGCAATCCTCCTATCTCAACCTCCCAAGTATTGGTATTACAGAGATATGCACCTGGATTTCATTTTTGGCAGATAAAAACATTGGGTTAAGTTAGATTTTAAATATATAAAATTTAATGTACTATATGTAAACCAGTGATATATAAAAATAACATAGGTTCCAAATCTCTAATTATAATGAAAATTAAGAGTAAGATACAAGAGGTAGGATAGAAGAAAAGGTAATAAAATAGAATAAGAGCAAGTAGTGGATGATAATACTATTATTACTACTACTATAACTACTACACAATTACCAAGAGAACTATTATTATTGCCATTAGCATATAATGAATATATATTGAATATCATGTACCAGGGTCTTATCTCAATTCATTATACTACATAGAGATATTGAGAAACATGTACAAGATCACTTAACAAGTGTATTAGAATCAGTATTTGAAAACTGACAATGTGGCCCCAGAGCCTAGATCCCAATTTAGGAAGCATGCTAAACACAAATGACAATGACATTTTTAAAGAAGTGAGTCAAGACATGTAAGCTACATGTAAACTAAAGGAATGCAAAGATGAAAATATTAATATAAAATAGAGTTCAAGGAAAACTCCTACTGGCAGACTTTTCTGTCAGTGTAAACTTGTTTTGACACTGTTGTAAACACAATCTGTAATAAAATGAAATAGTCTTAACACATTTAAAGCCAAATTCTTAATGATAACACTGATTCTCTCTCTCTCACACACACACACACACACACACACACACACACACATCAATAACTGAAATACAAGTACCACCAGAGAAAAAATCAGAAGTGCTAGAATTTAAGTTTTGACATGTGTTTCTCAAATTTCTTTTAAAATATTGCAAAATAAAATAATGAAAGGATTTATTTCATCACTTCTTTTTATATCTTTGGATCTAAACTTTTAGAAATCAAATTTGAAATTACTAGAGGAGGATATATGTCCAACACTCCAACATATAGGTACAGGTAGAAATTTCCTCAATATGACCCCCCAAGCTCAGGAAATTAAAAAAAAAAATTAATAAATAAGATGGCATTAAACTGAAAAGTTTCTGTTCATCAAAGGAAACCATCAAAAGTCTAAACAGAGCCTACAGAATGGGAGATCTTTGCCAGCTCTTCTTCTTATAGAGGGCTTATATCTAGAATATACAAAATACTTAAAAGACTTAACACTGAAAAACAAATAATCCAATCAAGAAATGGGGAATTGAACTAAATAGACACTTCACAAAAGAAGAAATACAAATGGCCAATAAGCACAAAAAAATATTTCCAACATCATTAGCAATCAAGGAGATGCAAATCAAAATTATACTGAGATTCCATATAAATCCAATTAGAAAGGAAATAATCAAGAATTTAAACAACAATAAATTCTGGCAAGGATGTGGGGAAATAGAAACTCTTCTATACTATTTGTGGGAATGAAAACTAGTGCAACCACTATGGAGATCAGTGTGGATATTCCTCAGAAAACCGGGAATGGGTACACCATATGATCCAGCTATACCACTCCTGGGTATCTTTCCAAAGGGAATGAAATCAGAATATTATAGTAATACATGCATATTCATGTTTATAGCAGCCCAATTCACAATAGCCAAATTACAGAACCAACCTAGGTGTCCATCAACAGATGAATGGCTTACAAAATTATGGGCTATACACACAATAGAATTTTGTTCAACAATAAGAGGAACAAAAAGATATTATTTGCAGGAAAATGGATGGACCTGGAGAAAACTATGTTAAGTGACATTAGCCAGTTACAGAAAGTGAAGGGTCATGTTTTCTCTCATATGCTGAAGCTAGGGAGTAATTGAGATACAAGAGGGACTTCAGATAATGGAGGAGAAACTCCAGTGGAGCAAGAGAGGTGGTTAGGGGAGGGTGGAAGATAGGGAGAATTAATGAAGGAGTCACTTCCATTGATGTTCGGTACATATGTGAGAATACCAATGTCAAGCTCAATGTCCTGAATGGGTAAGGGGAGGGGTAGGGAGGGAAAAGCCCACCTTGTGCTGTGTGCATATATGCCACCATCACTACGAACTACATTATGATGTGTTATGATGTGAGATTATCATGTACCAATAAAAGTACAAAAAAGATCAAATGTCAATGGTACATTTATAAAAACTGGTAATGTTCTAGAATCTAGATCACAAAGAAAGTCTCAAAAGTTAATTCCTCACAATAGTACTCACACCTACTATGTATTCTAACATGTAATTAAACTAAAACTCAGCTGCAAATCATGAAACAATTTGTCTCAAATTATGATTCTTATAAACAAAAGAAAATCTAAAGCTTCTGATGGTTTGGAAGATTGAAGTATCTTCCATTTGATTAATTTATCTTTAGGATATGATGTAGTCTTTGTGAGATTTGAAGACCTTCAGAAAATTCTGGTACCTGAACTTGGCTCTAGAAAACCCCGGAAGACTTTCCAGAAATGCATATTCCTTGGGACTCAGGCCCAATTTGCAAATCAGAATTTTATTGTGCAGAGTCCAAGGATCTCTAGCATTGTCAAGCTCTCAGCTGGTACTTTTGCAGTCTACTTCATTCCAGTCATCTTACCAGGTGTTTGAGAATTCCCAGTCCAAGCAACTTATAAAGAACACAGTGGGGGGACTTGAGAGACGCTGTTGCATAAAGAACTCTAGGACTCCTTAGACAGGAAATGCTCCAGACTTCTTTACTACAATGTTTAAATACATGCCAAGTACCCTAATAAGTTTGACAGTGTGAGAAAACTATGCTACCTAGTGACTTGAAGATGCACTCAGGACATTGGTCAAGTCTCCTTGAGAAGGAAAAGACTCATTCAATTCAAGATCGAGTCTTGCCTGTGGGAAGCTGAATGATTAATTTAAGACTAGGTTGATTGACATCCAGATACACAAATCAAGGGACCTCAGGTAACTAAAACAGAGAATATATACGTGAGACACTTGTGAGCTAATAACACTCCATTTTGCCCAGCACTAAAAATATCCTTATGGTAACATGATACAGAAATCCATGTTTCTTTGTAGTGCTTTCAAGGTTAAGCTGAATGTCTAGACTTCTGTGGCTAAAGTGCCAGAGTACAAAAGAGTTGATATTTTATTATAGAAAAAAAAAGAGTAGAAAATCTGGGAGAGTGGAGTATCAATGGTGCTTTCCAAAAGGTTCAGTAAAAATTTAAAAAGGTCAGTTTAAAATAATACAAAGAAGTAGCACACATAATTAGAAAGATGAGAATCACCAAATTTGGAATGTTACCTTTGCATATGAAGATACAGCTCAGCCGGGCGTGGTGGCGCATGCTTGTAATCCCAGCATTCGGGAGGCTGAGACCGGAGGATCCGGGTTCGTGGCCAGCCTCAGCTACCTAGTGAGGCACTCCGCAACTTAGTGAGACTCAGTTTCAAAATAAAGAATAAAAAATAGGGCTAGGGGTATAGCTCGAAGGTAGAATGCCCCTGAGTTCAATCCCCAGTACCGCAAAAAAAAAAAAAAAAAAAAAAAGATACAGCTCTACTGAATAAAAAAAGACAGTATGTTCTCTTTCTCCAAATCTAATAAATCAATACAAGGTGCCTCCAAAAAGAAATTTCTTTGTTGTACAATTTTAGGTGATTTCAATGAAATAAATTAAATATAAGTAAAAAGTTCTGCAAGCATTTGTATGGCAGAAGTCCAGTGGCATTTGGAATTCTTCACTGCTCTGTAATTGTATATGATCTTTTGAGAATTCACAAATGCTTAAAGACTTCTTGACTCAAGAAATGTCACTCACTGGATCAGGTAGACATGGTTCATTCTCATTCTCTTTCTCTCTCTCTCTCTCTCTCTCTCTCTCTCTCTCTCTCTCTCTCTCTCTCTCTCTCTCTCTTCCTCCCCCCCCGCAACCGCCTCCTTTCTCTCATGCACAAAGATATATGTCAGTCTTACTTTAACAAAGGGCAGCACTTGCTATGGCCAATGTGACAGGGGGGTCAAAATGTCTTGCCAGGAGATCAGGGTTCAGATGGTGGCCTTGGAGCAGTAACTTGGGAGCCAGAGCTCAACATGACGGTATGGATCTGCCTGCTTCTAAATGCCAACCTAAGTATGGGGTAAGGGGCACTGGCTTGCAATAGTTCTGAGCTTTTTTCTATTATTAGAGAACATGCACTCTTACATGCCACGTTCACCCTTCTATTTGTGATATCCTGCCCCATTTCCTCTCTTGGCCCACTACCACTCTTCCTCCATGTTCAGCTCAAGCTCAGTCTTCCCTGATTCCCTAGGCAGTAAGTCTCTCCCTTCTCACAGTCAGCACATGGTAATCATCTCTAGGGTACTTCCCATTCCCATTGCTAGACAGAGAACAATGTTATTGAATTCATTTGATCAGTCTTTATCCCCAATAAGGCCCACTGATTATCTAAGGGAGAGTTTAGCAAGTTTCTGGGGCAATGTGTTTGTATTTGTGAGGAGGAATGAATTGTTGCATGGATTCTCCCAATGAAAGTTAAGGTCTAATTGTGATACAGTAGAAATAAGAATGTATTTAAGAGAAAGAGAAGACAAGGAGCTACAGAGGGAGTTGAGCTATTTGTTGTTCAGGATTTCCTGTGTTTTATTTTTTAACTTGAAATTCCTATAAGAATAAGGTACCTTGGTAGTTTTTAATAATTAGGACTGTTTAGCTGGGCAAGAGAAAGAGAAAAAGACACCCTAGAAGCTTGGTAGTAATCTTCCAGTCTATTTCTTTCTTTTTTTGCAGTGCTGGGAATTGAAACCAGGGTCATTCTACTTCCAAGCTATACCCCAATCTCCCAGCCCAATTTTATTTTTTATCTTGAAACAGGGTCTCACTAAGTTGTGGAGGGCCTTGCTAAGTTGCTGAAGCTAGCTTCACACCTATGATCCTCCCATCTCAGCCTCCCAAATACTGTGATTACAGGTGTGTACCACCATGCCTATCTTCCAACCTTTAAAGGTCTGACATGTGGAAATGGGACCAAACTTATTTTAGATTGTCTCAGGGATAAAGTAAAAGCAATCCAGTAATCATTTATTAGGTACACATTATGAATAAGCTTTAGTTAAAAGGAATAGTGTTAAGAAGGCTGTCTTAAAAGGGAATGGTGTAAAGAAAGATGGAATGAGTTCTCTGAATGAGGACAACTGAAAGACAGGGTAATGATTACTTGTCATTCATTCATTCATTCATTCATTCATTCATCAAATATTTGCTTGGGCACTGCTATCCAGGTACTGTTCTGAGTGCAAAAGGCTCCATCCCAACCCCCTTACATTGCCAGGTACATTGGTATGTGTGTTTGGGGGTGGAGGAGATTAGTTATAAATATCTTATCCTGAGATATGTGATTCTAGGGAATATCTAACCAACTTTCTTTTGCAATTTATGCTGAAATGAAATGATCAAGTGACTCTTTTCAGATATTACAATTTGTGGAAGAGTTAGACATAATATCTATGCCCCTAAGTAGCAGTGTTTTTCCCCCTCCAATTGACTCTTTTAACTGCCTCAATATTTTTTCTTTTTTTTTTTTCATATTTACATAGATCAGAGTTACCCATGGCTGCAGCAGTGGCTGTAGACAAAAACCACAAGGAGAGAAAGCAAAGAAGGAATAAGTGAAATCAGATGCAGAGTTGCTGCAACTCTCTCCTAAACATCCCATAAATGTGCATTTAGCTCATGTTTATTTTTACATACTTCACCAGAAAATAGCAACTGCAACGTCTCATTCCTGATGGTAGCTTCAGGCAAAGAAGAGGCATAAAGTGAGAAAGATACACAATAAACAAGCAAGCAACGAGCCCTCTCCACACAATGCAGATTTCAGAACTTACGTTCCCGCTCTCAGATACGGCAGCCTAGAAGACTTGCAGCATGCTCTGGGTGAATGTTAATGCCTTTTCCTGAATATCAAATATGAGTGGGGATAAATTTATCTTCCCTTAGCTAAGAAATACAGTTCTGTTACCAAAGCCAAGTATAGCTTTGCACTACATTCACTAAAAAGTGCCTGTGATGGAAAGTTTTTGTTTCCACCCTATTGGTTTGCTTTAATCAATTATTGGCCTTATTTTATTTGATTGTGGGGAATATTTTATTCCCACTTAAGTGAAATTGAAGCATATAAGTTGAGACGATGGGTACATCTCAGCTGATTCTAGCTACCAAGCATCCCTTATAAATTTCCATTCTTAATTATTCCTGTAAACAGTCTAGCCTTGGTAAATGTTATTTGGTGCCTTCTTTTTAGTATCTCAAAGCATGTCAAACTCAAAATCTAAAATGCAATATGCATTTTCACTTAGAAGATTCCAGGCTCTCCTGGAAATTCCAGAGGCAAAAATTCCAGAAGATTCCAGAAGAGTCTGGCTCACTCACTGATCTTCCAGTGAGTGATCTTCCAGTTCTCATCAATAAGATCAGAGAAAGTCCACTCACTGGGGCAAAGTGAGAATCACAGGATACATGGTTGAAAAGGCTTGGAGAGACTGTAAACCCCAGTAACCCTAGACTAAAAAGCCAAAGGACCACAGAAGCCGTCAAAAGACTGTAGACAGGACAGTGAATAGGGATAGCTTCCATTCGTTCTCACAAAGGGCCAACGAACTGTTCTCTTAGCGTTTCCCTGGAACACAGCCACGCTCCTCGCTTATGTTTTGTCTGTGGCTGCTTTTGTTCCAAAACAGAGTTGAGGAGCTGTGACAGATACCATGTGGCCCGCAAAATCTAAAATATTTACTATCTGGCCCTGTACAGAAAGCCTGTGCCAACTTCTGCTCTAGAGTATTGTCGTCACGACTATTGCAGTGGCTGGCTGCACCGTCCACCCAGCTACATGGGCCAAATGTGAGAGCTGGCCTGAACCTCGGCTCCCCCTCATCCCTGCTGGATGAGCCCTCCCACCTGTCACCTGACACTTTTGCTCCTGGACCCCAAATTTTATCTTTTAATTGAAACTTTTTTTCAATTGAAACTGTTAACTCCATATAGGTCGTTATTTTTACAGGTCATGTTATGCAATAACATAAGGTATTGTGTTTTATATTCCTACTCCTTCATGAGGTGGGAAAAACAGAGGTTATCATCTCCATCTACCCAGCTTACCCCTACCAGGAAGATGTGAGTAAAAAGTATGAGAAAAGAGGTCATTTCATGTTTTGGAGTTACTTAGGATGT
>PVLC010024818.1:0-24228 GCA_004027655.1 Graphiurus murinus | reverse complement strand
CTCCTCCTCCTCCTCCTCCTCCTTCTCCTCCTCCTCCTCCTTCTTTCTCTCTCTCTCTCTCTCTTTCTTTTTTTCTTTCTGGGTGGTACTGGGAATTGAACCCAGGGACATTCTACCTCTAAGCTATGCCTCCAGCCCTTTTTAATTTTTTTGTTTGTTTGTTTTGAATCAGGATCTCTGAGGTCACTGAGACCCTCACTAGTAGTTCAGTGGCATATTGCCCCTGCGTTCAATCCTCAGTATGGAAAAACAAAACAAAAAAACTCCTCATCGTAGCTGGTGGCAGGTGCTGGACTCTGTCTTCCCTGAATAGAGCAGGGTCACTCCCTGGTGAGTCGTGGGTGATTTGGTTGGGATAATAAGTGCCCCTCATCCAGTCCCTTACGTGCCGCACGCATACTTGCTGTACATGCAGTTTTATTCCATCCTTCAGTATTCCCGCCAGGGAACTGCCACCAGGATTGTAGAGATGAGGAACCGGAGATGCAGGCGAAGTCACTGGTGCACATCGGAGCCGGGTGGACAGGCTCTCCCACCCCAGCCCCTGTCTGACACCCTCTGGCTCTGCACTGTCTCCTGTCCTGGGCTCCCCCACACACCCCCAGGCTGCGGGCCTTGACAAGATAGAGTTGCTAAAAGGAGCACTAATTGTATGTTTTATTACCTTCTTCTCCATGAAGTATTAATCTTGGATTCTTGCAAACCCCAAGTCTGGGCAGCAGTAACTTTGACTTTTTTTTTTTTTTTTTTGGCCATACTGGGGATTGAACCCAGGAGCATTCTACCTCCAAGCTACACCCCCAGTCCTACTTTTTAGTCTTTATTTTGAAACAGGGTCTCACTAAGTTGTGGAGGGCCTCACTAAGTAGCTGAGGCTGACCATGAACCCGGATCCTCCTCCGGTCTCAGCCTCCCAAGTACTGGGATTACAAGCATGTGCCACCATGACTAGTGGCTAGTAACCTTGACTTATGTCGGTTTTTTTTTTTTGGTACTAGAGATTGAACTCAGAAGTGTTCTACCTTTAAGCCCTATTTTACTTTATTTTTTATTTTGAAACAGGATCTTGCTAAATTGCTGAGGGTCTCACTAGGTTGCTGAGCCAAGTACTGGGATTACGTACATGAGCCACCATGCTAGGCAATTTGTGTCATTCTGTGTGTGTGTGTGTGTGTGTATGTGTGTGTGTGTGTGTCTGTGTGTGTGTGTGTGTGGTACTGGGGATTCAACCCCAGGGACATTCTACCTTCAGGCTACACCCCCAACCGTTTTTATTATTTGTTTTGAAATAGAGTCTTTCTAGGTTGCTAAGAACCATGCTACTTGCTGAGTCTGTCTTCTAACTTGCAATCCTCCTGTCTCAGTCTCCCAAGTGCTGGGATTATAGTTATGCGCCATCACACTCAGCTTGAAAGTGCAGACTCTCCCAATTCTGGTTTCTGAGCAGATTCCACCTCCGGATCCCCTTCTCTGTCCCACCAATATAATCACTTCGCAAAGAAGACTTTGCTCAAACCGGGTGTGGTGGTGCACGCTTCTAATTCCAGTACTTAGGAAGCTGAGGCCAGAGGATCCAGGTTTGAAGCCAGCTTCAGCTACTTAGTGAGGCCTTCCACAATTTAAGAGAGACCATGTTTCAAAATAAAGAATAAAAGTTAGGACTGGGGGTGTAGCTCGGAGGTAGTATGCCCCCAAGTTCAATCCCCAGTACCCAGTACTGAAAAAAAAAAAAAAAAAAAAAAAAAAAAAAAGAGGGCTCTGCTCAACTCCATCCTTCTGCCCTCCTGGTGAAAGCTATAAACTTATTTTAATAAGAAGGAAACCTTCTTATTAATGTTCCAAGGCAGAAAAAGAGAGGGGAAAGCCTGGCTTTGGGGTGACAGGTGGCCCCCTCTACCAAGAGCTTCCTGCTGGCCAGGAGGGACGTGAGCTCTGGACATCTAACACAGTCGTTATCTTTTACTTGGTCCGAAGCAACATACATTGCAGGGAGGCCCGGAGCCAGGAACACAGATATTTATTAATTTGTTTGTTTGTTTGTTTTGTTTTGGTACTGGGGATTGAACCCAAGGGCATTCGACCTCTGAGCTTCACCCTCAGCTCTTTTTAAAAATTTTTAAGATTTTCAAACAGTTTCTTGCTAAGTCGCTGAGGCTGGCCTCGAATCGGTGGTCCTCGTGTCTCAGTCTCCCAAGTACTGGGATTACAGGTGTGGGCCCTCACACTGGGCTCAGGGCACGGGTTGAAGGAATGGAGAGCCGGTCAGTGAGGAGCAAGGAGGGCCAGAGTCCTGAGCAGGCACCCAGCGGGGTGCGGTGGTGGCTCTGCCCGAGGGTGTTTCCTTTCACCCGATGGAGGAAGAACATCTTTTTGCTTGGCTTGCCGGATGAAGTAGGTGGTAATTCCAGGACCTATCTTGTTTGCAAAGTCCCCCACCTGGGACCTGAGACGAAACCATATTAAATTCACCATCACGCTCTTGGTTCAGATTACGGGAGTGTTCTTGCTGCCGTCACCGCTGCTGACCTCCCACGCCTGGATTTAGGGCATTCGTGCAGAGCAAGGTTAAATGGGGAGCGCTGCCCTCCAAGAGGATTTCTATTACCTCCTTCCTTCTCCCTGTGCCTGGATCAAGATGCAGGAAAAAATTTTCCTTCTTTTAAGTTTGAACTGAATTTTCCTGAATCAAGCCTTCAAAAGGACACAAATGTAAAATTCCTGTGCTCTGGTCCCCTCCTCCCTCACCTTGCGCCCCAGCGTCTTCTAGAAACCTAGTTTCTGATTAACCAAAGTCTAGTCTCAGATTAGGCTGGCTGACCCTGCTGATCACACACCTGCCCCGAGTCTCTTTCCCTCATGGCAGCTCTGACTGGGTCCTAAAAAAAGATAGACTGGTTTCTAGGTCAAGGTCAGTGTGTTGGGATAGCATCCAGGCCCAGTTGAATGCTGTGTCCTGTCTGGAGCCGTGGACCTCAGCTCACCCTCCTCCTCTCTCTGGGAATTAAGTTTCTGCCCGGAGGCAGGCTGTCTGTGGCCTTGATCCTTGTGCTGGGTGCCTGGCTTCTTTTAGGGGAAGCCCCTTTTCTGTGTGTCCCAAGGATTCTCTCCTTATTCTTAATGTTACTCTTCTTATTCTTAATGGTACTGTTACTCTCTCCTTACTGCTTTGCGGTGGTTTCCCTTCTCTGGAGCTTTCTGTAACTCTGACCTCCTGGAAGCTGTTTTCACCTTTCTGTGTACCTACTATGTGACAGGAATTTCCCCAGACACTGCCCTCAAATTGCTTGGTTTTGTGTGGTGGACAGACAAGCAGATCTGTCCCAACAGATCACGGCTGTGATGAGAGGAAGCTGAGCCGGGCGAGGTGGCGCCTGCTTGTAATCCCAGTACTTGGGAGGCTGAGACAGGAGGATTGCAGGTTCAAGGACAGTCTCAGCAAGTTCTACCTGGTGAGACAAAAATAAAGTAGGGGTGGGGGTGTAGCTCGGAGGTAGGATGCCTCTGAGCTCAATCCCCAGTACCATACACACACACACACACACACACACACACACACACACACACACGAGAGTGAGCTTTGGGACCCAGAGGCTGGGGAATCACCCAGCTCATTTTCTTCCTTCCTGTGTGTCAGGAGTTGTTTTTCTATCTTATCGTTAAGCTCCACCCTACCCTATATTGGCTCCCAAAGACCCAATACGAAGTTCCATAGCTTAACACAACAAACTCGTATCATCTACAATTTCTGAGGTCAGGAATCCAGGGGCAGCTTAGCTGGGTGGTTCCGGTTCAGGATCTCTCAGGAGACTGCCACCTAGATGTCACCTGAGCCGATCATCTGAGAGCTTGACTCAGGCCAGAGTCAGCTTGTAATCGCACCGCTGAAGCTGTTGGCAAACTTGAGTGTTTCACCATCGGCCTTTCCAAAGGGATATTCATAATGCTGCTCATGAGACGGTAGCTGGCTTCTGCTAGAATGAGATAAAAGACAGAGATTTTATAAATTAGTATCGGAAGTGACACCCCATTACTTCCATCAAATATTACGGATCACACTGACCCAGCTTGAGTGTCATGGGCTGCATCTAGACAGAAGTATGAGTCTAGGAGGTGGGGATGGTGGGACCGTCTTAAAGACTGGGTACCGTTTTATCCTATGGTTGAACTGGGTGACATCACCTGAGAGCCACGTCTTGTATGCAGACTTGGTTTCCAAGCACCCGTGTGGATTCCCGGGGACCTTCTGCTCTTCATAGGGTTTCTTAGCATTGGATCAGGGCTCTTAGGAAGCTAGCTATCCTCTTGCTTTCTCCTACTTTGGGAGTGAGGGCTTTCTTTTTGACCTCTCAACTTTTGCTTCTAATTTCTGGAAGTCTTGTACTGCTTTTTCTACTTCTTGGGTGATTGAGAACACCCTCTGGGCCAATTGAATGGCCACATCTTTTCCAAGTCATGTAACAAACAAACCATTTGTATTTTTTTTTTTTTCTACTGAGGATTGAACTCAGGGGCATTCTACCTCTGCGCTACACCCCCAACCCTATTTTATTTTATTTTGAAATGGTCTTACTAGGTTGATGAGAGTCTCACTACTTGCGGAGTCTATCTTTGAACCTATGATCCTCCGCTCTCACCCTCTGAAATACTGGGATTACAAGCAGACGCCATCACACCTGGCTCCATTTCTACTTTTTGAAAGTCTAGGTTCAGCCAGGTATGGCTCTTCTTGAAAATGTGTGTGTGTGTGTGTGTGTGTGTGTGTGTGTGTGTGTGTGTTACTAGGGATGGAACCCAGGGGCATTCTACCTCTGAGCTACACATACAGCCCAATTTTATTCTTTTATTTTGAAATAGGGTCTCACTAAGTTGCAGAAGGCCTTACTAAGTTGCTGCCACTAGTCATGAATCAGTGATCCTCTTGTCTCAGCCTCCCAAATATTGGGATTGCAAGTATGCACCAACACCCCTAGTTTCTTCTTAAATCTTATTACTTTTGTAATTCCAAAATAATAAGAGATAATCTTCATCAAGAGAAGAAGAGTGCTGTTGTCCATGTCTTGGGGGGAAGTGGGGTATGTAATGTGAAAGAAAGAATATTTACTTAGGTTGCAGGCAGACCTGATTCTGTCATTGGCCAAGGTCTTTAACCTCCCTGAGCTTTGGTTTCTTCATCTGTAAAATGGGTTGTCCTAAAGATTCAATGGGGGTAATTCATGCCAAGCACTTGCTGGGACATGGTAGGTTATAAAAATTGGTATTTTATTTACTTTTTTCTACTTACTCTGTTAGTTTTAGTATTATCCAGATCATCATCTTTTTTGGGGGGAGGGTCTAACTTTTTTTTTTTGTGTGGTACTGGGGATTGAACTCAGGGGCTTTCTACCTCCAAGCTATACCCCCAGCCCTATTTTTTATCTTTATTTTGAAACAGGGTCTCACTAAGCTGCGGAGTGCCTCACTAGGTAGCTGAGGCTGGCCGCGAACCCGGATCCTCCAGTCTCAGCCTCCCAAATGCTAGGATCACAAGCGTGTGCCACCACGCCCGGCCGGGGCCTAACTTAATATTTATCTCTACAAATCTTTCCAAGAATCAAGCCATCTCTGTTCTCTAAACTCAAATAGTACTTTGAATCATCACTTTACAATTCAGTATTTAATTACCTCTTACATTGCTTTCTATTTATTTCATGTGTGTCATGCTTGTCTTCAGTTAGATTTTCAATTCCTTGGAAACAAGTACTTTTTCTGAGGTGCCTCTACTAAAGCCCAATACAAGCCAGGGTGTACAATAGTCACTCAATTACTTCTTTTTTTTTTTTTTTTTTTTGAGGATACCAAAAGCTGGCTGCAAGTAAATCCTCTGTTCTGAGCTCAGGAAACTGCCAGGGAAGGAAAAAAAGGGACAAGAGAGGGGCCAAGTGGCTAAGCATAGATAGCACCATGAGTCTCCCTGCATATAAAATGTCGCATGACCTTGCTGTGATTTTATATGGCATTTTACTTGCTATGGTTTTGTCAGGAGTCCAAATTAACTGCTAAAACCCTCAGTGCAGATAGCGAACAGTAGGGGAAACGATCAAACCAGATTGGATTTAATTCTTTAAAACTGTGTGAATTAATCTGATGTCTGCAGAGGAAAACAGTCTCTCACCCTTCAAGGTTCTACTTAAAATATCCCAATCTAATTTTCATCCAAAACTATAATGTAAACAGTTCTTCCTGCAAGATGGCAGCACTACTTTTTAAAAACAAAACAAGGCTCCGTCTCTTTGCCACCATCGACAACATGTTTATCGATGTGGAGACTGTTTTGCAACAGGGAAGAAGGGTTTCATTGAGGCATCGGCTTTATGGAATTTGGTGGCTGGCTGCAAGTGCTATTTTAGGGTCTTTGTGACATGTAGAAACGTCTGTGGTGACAGCGCGAGTGTCTTGTTACCAGATGTGAATAAAATTAGTCCTCGCTTAAAGAATGACCTTATTATAAGGTTGAACTACAGGGTTGGTTCGTTTGCGCACACATTCCTTCTCTGCTACCTGTCAGCGTGGACTTGAAGGGTTTCCTTTCTGTAGCACACTGTGTGTTGTTGGACATTCTTGTACATGAAGACCGTTGAGGTTCATCTCCAGCAATGACCTCAATACTGGGCCTTTTTGTGGGTAATTGATAAGGCCAAGGAACGGGTTATTTCCCAGAAAAATTCCTAGTTGTAAATAAAAATGCAAAGGCCAGGCATAGTGGTGCATGCTTGTAATCTCAATACTTGGGAAGCTGAAACGAGAGGATCGCAAGTTCGAGGCCAGTCTCAGCAACTTAGTGAGACCCTGTTTCAAAAGAAAAAAAAAAAAAGCAACTGGTGTTTTATAGGAAGAGACTGGGGCTGTCGTCTGCTGTGCATTAGGGTGCTGGACCCGGAAGCTAGGGATGGCCTGATGGTGTAGTCGGTGAAGTCAGCACGGAGCGCTCAGGAAATGTTGTTTGAATGGATAAAGGGCAAAAACCATGGTTAGATGCCTCTCCAAGAGCATGGCAGAGTCAGACAGGTGGGCAGAACAACCTCGTACATAGTCTCTTTTCTTTTTCCTGGAGCTTGTCCTGCAGAGCGCGGTGGCCTTAGGCTTGCAGGTGGGTAAATGCGAAAGCGGAGGGGCAGGCCACCCCAAACTCTGACTCCATCAAAGGCAGAGACTCCAGATAGAGCCGGAAGGCGATTGTGCTGTCCTAAGGTGCCCAGCCCCCATGAGCTCCTCCTGGCCAGCCTCCTCCTCCCATGCAGGGCCTGGGTCTCCTACGTGCCTTCCTTCTTATCCAGTGAGACCCCCACGCCATGGCACTAATGTGAGCTGGAAACAAATTGCTAAGACAAAGGGTAGAGCTATAGACAGGCTTATTTAGCAAAGCAAGATATACACACTCAAGGGAGTATGTGGGCCACCTTCAGAGTGACAGCGATGCATTTGGGGGTTCATGGCTCCTGTGTGTGTGTGTGTGTATGTGTGTGTGTGTGTGTGCGTGCGCGCGCGCGCGCGCACATGTGCACAGGTGGTACTGGGGATTGAACCCAGGGGTTTTCTACCTCTGAGCTTCTGAGCTACACCACCAACCCTTTTTTATTTTTTTGTATTTTAAAACAGGGTCTCACTAGGTTGCTGAGAGTCTCACTACCTTCTGAGGCTGGTCTTGAATGTCCTATCCTTCTGTCTCAGTCTCCCAAGGACTGAGATTACAAAAGTGCACCACCTCTCCCAGTTTATGGCTCTTCCTTTTTCTTTTCTTTTCTTTACTTTTTTCTTTTTTTGTGCTAGAGGTTGAATTCAGGGGCATTATACCTCTGAACTACACCCCTAGCCCTATTTTACTTTTCATTTTGAAACAGAGTCTTGCAAAATTGCTAAGGGACCTTGCTAAGTTGCTGAGGCTGGCCTTGAACCTGTAGTCCTCCTGTGTCAGCCTCCCAAGCACTGGGATTACAGGCACGTGCCACCACATCTGGCTTATGGCTGTCTTTTATAGGAGACGTTCGTGAAGGGTGGGCAGGAGGAGGTGCATGAGGAAGACATCAGTCCAAGAAGATTCAAGGTGTTTGGGTCATCTCCCGGGTCCTGATGGGACCTTCAAGGACACGTCAGACTCTGTTATTCTGGTTGTGACGCAGCTGGGCTTGCGACTGGGACATGTCCTTGGGGTTACAATGTGGCAGGTGAGGCTCCTTGGGGTCTGCGGTCAGATCACCCGTTCTCGGGGCCCCTTGAAGCCTCTCCTTGGCCACCTTTTTTTTTTTTTTTTTTTTTTTTTTTGCAGTCCTGGGGATTGAACTCAGGGGCATTCTACCTCCGAGCTACACCCCCAGCCCTATTTTTTATTCTTTATTTTTGAAACCGAGTCTCACTAAGTTGCAGAGTGCCTCACTAGGTAGCTGAGGCTGGCCGTGAACCCGGATCCTCCGGTCTCAGCCTCCCGAATGCTGGGATTACAAGCGTGCACCACCACGCCCGGCTTCCTTGGCCACCTTTTTGAGGTGAAGCTAGGCACCCCATCCCACTCGGGAAGGTGAATGAACTCACATTGGCCAATGTACAACAACTCAACTCTGATATTCAAAGAGACGGCTCTTCAAGGGTGGCGATGTGTTTACTGGGACAGGCGAGAGAGCCAGGCCTTTGAGAACGGAGTCATCTACACCTGTCCCGCTAGTGTGGGGAGCAGGAGACCGTGAAGCCCACAGACCCAGGTTTGGATCCTGATTTTCCTACTCACCAGTGGTGAGATCTTAGCCAAGTCTTGTTAATTTCACAGAGCTTTATTGGCCTTTTCTCCAAAGCAGGGAAGTAACTCTTCCAACGCTCAGAGTGTGGTTGAAAAGAATGGATAAGTGTGTAAATGTCTGATTGTTGGAGATTTGGCAAATGTGTGAATTAACTTCACGCACAGACTGGCTTTGTCAGAATTTGGCATCGGTATCAAGGTGCTGCAGAAATGAGTACAAATAATTCCATTGGTATCTAGTGGTCGATTCGGAGATACATTTCAGATATGATTGAACTCCGGGGGACGCTCATTGAGCCCCAAGCTGGCCTCTACTGCCCCACTGGACCTCGGGACCTGCCCACGGTACACTAGAGGCCATTCTGAGGACCTCAGTCACCCCTCCAGGCCTGGCCACTGCAGATCGTCAACAAAGCAGGAATCTGGCTGAGATCAAAGGGCAAGAAACTAGGAACGTGACTTATGCTTTGTTCTTTCTTTTCAGAGAAGCACTGGGGAAAGATTAGGTTCTGTGTGTCCTAGACATTAGCAAAGAAGATTTGTGAATAAATAACTTAGTGTAAATGTTAGGTCATATGCCTTCATCCCACAGAATGTCCTGCACAGAGCCTTGTCTTAGAGGTCCCTGAGAGGAGGCAGTTTGAAGGAGGCCATTGCTGACTTGCCTTAAAGATTAGGGATATCGCCAGGCAAGGTGGCACATGCTTGTAACCCCAGTACTCGGGAGGCTGAGACGGGAGGATCGAAGGTTTGCAGCCAGCCTCAGCTACTTAGTGAGGCCCTTTGCAACTTAGTGAGACCCTGTTTCAAAAATAAAGAATAAAAAATAGGGCTGGAGGGTATAGCTCAGAGGTAGAATGCCCCTGAGTTCAATCCTCAGTACCACATACACACACACAAAAAAAAAGAAAGAAAGAAAGAAAGAAAAAAAAAAGATTAGGGATATCTCATTCCTTCTAGAGAGTTCTCCTAACTGCTTATCATAGAGATGTAGTTTCTGAGATCAGGACCATGAGGGGAGACGCCAAGGGGAGTTTAGCATTAGACATAGGATGGTTAAGTGAAAGTGTCCTTTAAGCAGCTAGATGGTCCCACCAAGAGAGAGAGGGGCTCAGAAGTTGCAGCCAGGAAGAGCAGGTGAAGCTGTACTTGATAAGCTCTTCCAGAAAGCATCCTTGAGGGAGAGGAGGGACTCCTCCATGCAGTGTGCACCAAGGGGAGCCATTGGTCTGGGAATAGAAACTAGGGGAGCATTGTCTGCAGGTATCTTTAAAAATGTGCTAGCCAGGCATGGAGGTGCATGCCTGTAATCCCAGTACTTGTGAGGCTGAGACCGGAGGATTGCAAGTTCGAGGGCAGCCCCAGCAATTTGGGGAGACTCTCAGCAACCTAGTGAGATCCCGTTTCAAAACAAAACAAAACTAACAAAAGGGCTGGGAGTGTAGCTTGGAGATAGAATGCCCTTGGTTTAATCCCCAGGAAAACACACACACACACACACACACACACACACACACACACACACACTGATAAAACAAGTCACTCTGCTTTTTATCTTCATCAGCACAGGAGATTTTGAACCACATCGGTGATGAAGTGATGAAGTTTCCTTTTTCTGCTGGTGCAGACGCCCCATCCTTAGTAGATCCCCACCTCTGTCTGCCAGCACTTGCTCCCCCCTTGCTTGACAAATGGCTTCCTGAGCGGACTCCCTCTTCAGGTCTGCTGCCACCCAGGACTGAGCCTGTGTTTGCCTCCGAGGCGTAAGCAGAACTGGAACTTGGTGACTTCAGGGGAAAAGAAGGCAGAGGCTTCTGAAATGAAAGAGATTCCTGCTCACGTCGGCCGAGCACTGGGATCCAATCACGCCTGGGTATTTCCCTAAAACGTCCATTGGCAGAGACGACACCTTCCCCATCGTGCTTCAACTAGCTTGACTTGAGTTTTGTGACCTGCAATAGAAAGAGGTCCAGTTATGTAAAAACGGTATCAGTAGCTACAGGCGCGCAGGCAAGTCCAAGAGTGCCGCTCTTGTCCTAGGCGCCTGGTCCTCACCTAGTGACCGTGTTGGAGGCTGTGGTTTCTAGGTCTTTGCTGACTTTGATGACCCCTGTCATTGCCGAGCAAACATGTCCTGGCAGGTCACAGAGACACCTTTCTGTACATACACAACAGAACTCAGTCGAAAGCTGCTTGGACCTCGGCCAAAGCAAGTATTTGCAGAAGTTCTCAAAGCACCTAATTATAGGGCCACAGCGCAGAGACCTGCACGGTGAGAGCGGCTTTTGAGTGAAACTCTAGAATGTTATAGAAAGAAATCACTGAACCAATTGAATTTGCATCTAAGGTGAAAAAAAATTTTTCTCCTGTACAGGCTTAGAGGAAGGAGACCTGAATCAATAGCATTTCACTGGAGAAAGCTCTGAAAATAAAATTTTAGAAAAAAGTAGAAGCTGTTTTGCTTGTTTGTTTGCAGTACCAAGCACTGAAGACAGGCATTCTACCTCTGAGTTACAGCCCCAGCCCTATTTCATTCTTTATTTTGAAACAGGGTCTCACTAAGTTGCTGAGGGTCTTGCTTAGTTGCTGAGACTGGCCTTTGACCTGCGATCCTCTTGTCTCAGTCTCCCAAGTACTGGGATTATAGGCATGTGCCGCTGTGAATTTCTTCTTTCCTAGGGAAGCCTCAGCTCTGTTTTTAAGGTCTTGTAATTGATCAAGTCAAGCCCATCCCAATTATCTAGGAGAATCTCCCTTTGTAAGTTAAAGTGATTATGAACTTAAGTCACAGCTATAAAATATTTTCCGAGCAATACTAGATTACTACTTGTCTAAGCTACTGGGGACTCTAGCTAGCATAGGCAAGATGACCCATAAAATTGGCCACTCAACTTTTTATTTTTTTATTTATTTATTTTTTTTGCGGTACTGGGGATTGAACTCGGGGGCATTCTACCTCCGAGCTACACCCCCAGCCCTATTTTTAACTTTATTTTGAAACCGGGTCTCACTAAGTTGCGGAGGGCCTCACTAGATAGCTGAGGCTGGCCGCGAACCCGGATCCTCCCGTCTCAGCCTCCCAAATGCTGGGATTACAAGCGTGCGCCACCACGCCCGGCTTGCCACTCAACTTTTAAATTGACATCTTGAACCCTGACCTCTCTCCTGAGTCTCAGCTCTGAAGATACAACTCTCTACCTGATATGACCAGTTAGTGTCTCAAACGACGTATTTCTCTCTCTCTCTCTTTCTCTCTCTCTCTCCCCTCCCTCCCCCCCACCCTCCCTCTCTTCCTCCCTCCCTTTCTTTCTCCCTCCCCCTGTCTCTCTCTTCCTGTGATTGGTACTGGGGATTGAACTCAGGGACATTCTACCTCTGATATATACCCCCAGGCCTTTTTATTTTGAAACAGGGTCTCACTAAGTTGCTGAGGGTCTTGCTTGACATATTTCCCCCGCCCCCTCTATCTCCTTTTTCTCCTGTGGTACTGGGGGTTGAACTCAGGGGCCTTCTAACCTTTGAGATATACCCCCAGGCCTTTTTATTTTATTTTTGTTTGTTTTTGAAACAGAGTCTTGCTATATTGCTGAGGAGGCTATTTTGATCCTCCTGTATCAGCCTCCCAAGTTTACAGGTGTGGGCCACCACACCTGGCTTCAAGGTTGACATTCTCTAAACTTCTGACGCTCTTCTGCTCCCTTCCCTGTCTCTGGTTCAAGTAAAAGAAGCTCCGAGCAATGTGTGGTTTTCTGTGTCTCCCCTCTTCATCTCTCCACTTCCCACACAGGTTTCAGACGTCCTCTTCTCACCTTGTCCCGGGCTCCGCCCCAGCCCAGGCCCCTCCTGTCCAGCCTAGGTGACCGCCAGTCACTAAGCCTCTGCTCACGCTCCTGCCCGGTGTCTTCCTCGCTCTACCTGGTTCACAGTGATCTTTGAGAAGCTTAAGCCACATTTACCTGATTCCAAGTCATGACTTCCTGCTGCTCTTGCGTTAAAATATGGACTTCCTAGCTTGGTGGAGCATATTGCAAAGACTGGCCACAGATTTCTCCCATTCCTGTTTGCCTTCCCTTTGCAATGTGACTCTGCCATCCCTCCCTAACGAGTGTCACCAGACAGGGGTCCAACGAGGTCCCTGCAAAAGACTGGGACTTCATCTTAGCCCAAGTGGGTTCCAGACTGTCACCATTGAGAAGAATTTCAGGCCAGGCGTGGTGGCACACTCTTGTAGTCCCGGTACTTGGGAGGCGGAGACTGGAGGATCACAGGTACGCGGCCAGCCTCAGCTACTTAGTGAGGCCCTCCGCAACGTAGTAAGACTCTGTTTCAAAATAAAAAATAAAAAATAGGGCTGGGGATGTAGCTCAGAGGTAGAATGTCCGTGGGTTCCATCCCTGGTACAGCAAAACAAAAACAAAAACAAACAAACAAAAAACCCAAACACTAAAAAACAAAACAAGAAAATAATTCTAGGTACATCAAATCCAGACACAAGGGAAGATTTATTTAAAGACAGCAAAGGTATCCACATGTAAGAGCAAGGCGTCGGTGCCCCGGCCTCTCAGAGAAGAGAAGGCAAGCGGTACCAGCGGTATCATCTACACGATTTTCAGGGGAAGGAACATGTAGGTTGTCAGGGACACTGCTTGAAAAATCAAGCTCCATGGCAATCATTTGATATTTGGGGTTCAGAATGTTTCTTGCGGCTCAGCAGTTGAGCCATGAGTCATTTGTGGGTACATCGTGTTAGTCTTGGAATCCGGTGACATTTGAATTAATTATGTTTTTGTCCTAGTTGATCTGCCACAAGCATCTTCTGGAGGTCTTGTTCATCTAAGTAAAGGGACAAGCATGACTGGTTATGCTTGTCGTTCCGTTTCTGTCTGCTAAGGGGTTCTTTCTTCGAGAGCTCACCTACATCAAGAGGAGTAGTCTGTTTTCCTACCCCTTGGATTGTGGCTGACCTTGTGGTTTGTTTTGACTAATAGAATGTAGTGGTGGTGGGAGGCTGAGACAGGAGAACCACAGGTTTGAGGACTAAAATAAAAACCAAAAAAGGCTTGGAGGTGTAGCTCAGAGGTAGAATGTCCCTGGGTTCAATTGCTGGGCCTTTCAGCTTCTACTTTCTTTTTGTCGTTGTTGTTTGCAGTCCTGGGGATTGATCTACTTGATCCCAGGGATGCTCTACTACTGAGCTACACCCCAGCCCTTTTAATTTTTCACGTTGTCGGGACTGGCCTCAAACTAGCGATCCTCCTTCCTCTGCCTCCAAAGTAGGTGGGATTACAACCACACCTGGCTTGCAGCTTCTACTTTTGTTCTCGTTACGAACACGTGAGAAGCCCGGTCTAGCCTACTGGAAGAGGAGCAGCTTCGTGGACAGAGATGCGTGCTTCTGAATGAGTCCCTGCCCAACCAGCAGTAGCCAGTAGTCACCGCCCATGTATGTAAAGTCATTTTGACCGTCTGGTCCCCGATGAGCCACAAAACAATGCTGCCATATAAATGAGCCTGAGATTGAGATTGGTGCTTCTTTTGCTGACGCCAGCCCAAATTGCTGTCTTATAGAATTGTGAGCAAGGAAAATGGCTCTTGTTTTAAGCCACTACATTTTGGGACAGTTTGTTACACAGCTGTGGGTAACCGATACACTTTACCTACAAGGCTCTTCATTTATGGCCAGCTTCCCCAAACTTCCCTCATACTGCTCCCTCCTGTCATCATTATAATACACCTCCGCCGGCCTCCTTCCGGTTCCAGAATGTTCCAAATCCCTTCCTGCCTCTCGGGCTTTGCTTCCTGTGGCAGTTGAGTGCCAGCTTCCATTTTCCATTTCTCAATGAAAATTAAAGCGTGATTCTTCAGCCTGAGTTCAAATACGAGGGAGCAGTCGCCCCTGACCACCTCTGAATCTAAAATTCCTCCGCAGCTGTCCATTGCTATGATTTCTTCTCTTTCCATAGGTACCTTGTTCCTTTATCTGTTGCTTGTTTTATAGAACACAAGTAGTGCCAGGGCCTGAACTCCTTTGGCTTGTTACTTCGGTGTCCTCAGGACATAGCACAGTGCCCTGCTCACCGGGGTGCCCCGTGCAGCCTGCTGTTCCTGTGTTGAGTGAGTGAGAGGGCCTTCACTGCAGTGGTAACCTGGGACCCTGTTCCAGCCCTGTCTGTTCTGGAAGCAAGATGGCTCCTCTAGTCGTGCAAGGCAGGCACTCCTGTTGCTTTTGTGTTCTTCGCCAATTTCCATTTGGGTTCTTCTAAGCAGTGTCCTGTTGCTGCTCCAGGTTGTACCACCTGTTCCAGGGGCAGTGGAGACCAGGAGGCGGCCTGCAGCTGGGCTGAGGTGTGATGATGAGGCCTTTAATTCCCAAAGGGAGAGACTTCCAAGAATCACCAGACACAGCGGCTCTACTGGAGTCGTTCCTCCCAAGAGAATGAAGGGTTTTGGCTCTTCTTCTTCTCCTTTTCCTCCTCCTCCTCTTCTTCCTCTTCCTCTTCTTTTTCTCTGTCTCTCTGTCTCTCTCTCTCTGTCTCTATCTTTATCTCTCTATCATTACTGGGGATTGAACCCAGGGGCATTCTACCTCAGAGCTATACCCCCAGCCCCCCATTTTTTTTTTTAAAAGTTCTTTTTGTTTGGAAACAAGGCCTTGCTAGATTGCTGAGATTCTTGCTAAGTTTCTGTGTCAGCTTCTCAAGTACTGGGATTACTGGCATGTGTCACCCAGGTAAGGGTCACATGATCTTTCTCAACACAGCACCGCAGGTGGCCGCTGTCAGCAAGGGAGTGTTTGCACAAAAAGATAACCCCTGGGCCTTGCTAGGTTGAGAGCAAGGCTTCTGGGAGAGGAAGGGGAGAAGAACCCTGAGGGCCGAGGGCGTCACGTGGCATGGGGCATGGGTGAGGCAGGGTGTCTTCAGGGACTCGAGATGAAGCTACCAGGGGTGGACTTCCTTTAAGTCACACTTGGACCTGTTTCAGCCCTCCCCATAGCACATGGAGACCCAATTTTTCTCCTTATCAATCCCGCCTGAGTTCTGAGAGCTGCAGTTTGTAAATTACCTCAGCCTCAGCCATAGTCCTTGGAGACATGGGAAGGATTGGTGAAGAACCATTAACAAGGGTTAATGTTTGCATTCACAAACAGAAAATGGAATTTAGTTGAACAAATTTCCTACCTCCTGAACTTTTTAAAAAAAATTATGTATTATTATTTTTATTATTTTGTGCCTGGGGATTGAACTCAGGGGCATTCTACCTCTGGGCTACATCCCCAGACTTATTTTATTTGGAAATAAGGTCTTGCTAAATTGCTGAGAGCCTCACTAAGTTGGTGAGGCTGGCTTTGAACCTTCAATCTTCCTGTCTCAGTCTCCTAAGTACTGGGATCACAAGCATGAGCCACCATGCTCGGCTGAAATTATTGCAATTTTATTTGGGGGTACTGGGGATTGAACCCAGGGACATTCTACTTCAAAGCTACACTGGCAGCCCTTTTTGTTTTTTGTTTTGAAATAGGGTCTTGCTAGGCTGCGGAGAGTCTCACTATGTTTCTGAGACTGTTTTTGAACCTGCTATTCTCCTGTCTCATTCTCCCAAACACTGGGATTACAGGTGTGCACTACCACACCGGCCTTACAATTTTATTTTAAATTTCAAGTTTACTTGTTTCATATGCTTGAGCCGTAAAATATAAAGCACATATATGAATACAAATATGACTATATGTGCTTTAAACACCCTATGGGAAAATCCTATAACAGTATATATTTTCCAATTTTTATAACACAGCTAAAAACTGAAAATTTATATTAAAAACTACATAAGAAAATATAATAGTAAACGATTTCAGTGTTCTCCTCAGTACTCTGGAGGTAGGTTAAAGTTTGAATTTTTTATCCCAAATTTTTAGTGCTTTAGGCTCACCCATTTAAAAAATATATATATAATACACACATGCACATATATATACATATATATATATATATATAATACACACACATATATGTATATATTACTTCGCCTTAGAGTTAGGAGCAGGGGATATAAGAAAAGAAATTGTTAGTTCAAAAAATACTGTTTCATCCTTTTCTTAGGTAAAAAGAGAACAACTCAAATTTTCAGGACAAAATGTCATGGGCAAATCAGAAGCAGGTGCCGGGGAAACAGCTGGAGAAGGCTGGAGATGGCAGGGAGGAAGAGTGAATGGCTTCTTAACACCAGAAACACACGCATCGCTGCCGGCGTCCAGACGTGGTACCTCACCTGTCGGAGTGAGCCGAGAGAGCCATAATTCCCCTTCAGCCCCTCAGTGACGTTGTAGATATTGTAGCACTCAAGAATAAATTCAGAGAAGCTGCAGGGCAGAAAGCAATGGACTGAGAACTGGGTTTTTTGCTCGCTGAGCTGATGGGAATCAATGGGCGGGCAAGGGAAGGGCTGGGAGAGGTTCTGATAGTTCCTGGTTCTCTACCTCTCAGATCCTTTCTCTTTCCTGCTCATATCCCAGGTCTCTGCGGCCTTTACCTTCTTGGCTCTCGCTCTAATTTTTTTTTTTTTTTTTAACTGGGAATTGGACCCAGGGCATTCTACCTCGAAGCTACACCTTCAGCCTTATTTTATATTTTGAAACAGGGTCTTACTAAATTGCCAAGTCTGGCCTTGAATCTGCAATCCCCCTGTCTCAGCCTCTCAGGTATTGGGAATACAGTTGTGTGCTGCAGTGCCTGGCTAGCCTTCCGAGGCAATGGCTCTCAAGATACTTTCCACGGACCAGCGGCATCTGCATCATCTATGTGCTGGTTAAAAATGCAACTTCTTTAGCCAGGCATGGTGGCGCCTGCTCCTAATCCCAGTACTTGGGAGGCTGAGACAGGAGGGTCACAGGTTCGTGGCCAGCCTTAGCTACTTAGGGAGGCCCTCCGCAACTTAGTGAGACCGTGTTTCAAAATAAAGAATAAAAATAGGGCTGGGGGTGTGGCTCAGTAGTAGAATGCCCCTGAGTTCAAACCCCAGTACTGAAAAAAACCCAACAAAAAACAGCAAGTTCTCGTCCCCACCCCTAATCTACGGAGGGGTCCAGGTGGCTCTGACGCTCTCTGATACCCCTGACATATGACCTGTTTCTGGCTGGCAGCCTTCCCCCCAATCCCCAGCTGTTACTGGCATCCCATAATTCCGCTGCCTCCTTTTGGCCCTGCAGGTCGGGGGGAGAAAGTTGCTCTGGCACAGGCACGCACGCATGCGCAGTGAGTCACCTTCTCCCGGCCTGTTGGTGCCTTTGTTCAGGTGCCCTGCTGGCAGCCTGATTACTACAGGGGGGCCAACCACGAGCCAAGGCTGGAAACCAAAGTAACCAGAGAGGAGCGGCCCAGCTAGATGGGGACAGAGGGCAGCAACTCAGCCCCTGCTGAGAGCCCGGCCCGCTAGTGCTCAAAGCCTTCGCCAGGGGACATCTTGTGTTTTGCTGACAGCTGATTTAGATCCCGAGCTGCGCCCTCACACCTGTCGTACATAGGTGGGCTGATTCCTCTGCCCGGTCGGGGAGAATCCTGGCAGGTGCTGCCCTGGTGTCACCACACAGATCACCCATGAGGCCACAGTGAGGGAGGGCCTGCAGGAAGAGCAGGGGCAGTGCAGGACTGGAGTGGCACTTAGCAGCTGTGCCATACTGGGCCAGCGGCAGGAGGCCGCTCTGAGCCTCGGGCTCTTCTTCCACGCCCGGGGGATGTTAATACTTTCTGTGTGGCGGGCTGGGGCGATTAGATGAGGTTATGTATGCGGGGTACCTAGAAGCACATCTGGCACACAGGAGCCCTGTGAACCTCAGAATATCAGCCTTTCCCCACAAAGGTGGGACGGGGAAGCGATATGATTGGTCAAGTGGATCAGGTCAAACTTTTCTTTTGCTGTACTGGGGATGGATTTTAGGGATATTCTGCCATTAAGCTATATCCCCAGCCTTTTTTATTTTTAATTTTGAAACAGGGTTTTGCTAAGTTGCTGAGGCTGGCCTGCAACTTGTGATCCTCTTGCCTTCCTCTTCTGAGTAGCTGTGATTACAGGTATGCATCAGGGCACCTGGATCCAACTGTCTCTTTGGGGGGACAGGGGTGGTACTAGGAATTGAGGGCATCCCACCTCTGAGCTTTACCCTCAGCTCTTTTTAATTTTAATTTTAATTTTATGAAACAGGGTCTCACTAAGTTGCCGAGGCTGTCCTGGAACCTGTAATCCTGCCTGGCTCCCAAACGCTGGGATTACAGGCGTGCACCACGGAGCCTGGCTCCAATTGTCTTTTTTTTTTTTTGGAGGGGTAGTAGGGATTGAGTGCAGGGGCATTCTACCTCTGAGCTACACCCCCAGCTCTTTTTTATTTTTATCTTCTGAAACAGGGTCTCACTAGGTTGCTGAGGCTGTCTTGGAACCTGCAATCCTCCTGCCTCAGTCTCCCAAACACTGGGGTTGCAGGATGTGCCCCACGGCACCTGGCTCCAGTTGTCTTTGAGGTAAGCTGTGCTCCAGGTCTCAGCCCCGTCCGTCTCCTGAGCACTCTCTGGCCTCCCTGACCTTGCACACCTGGCTCCTGTGCTTGTTCGACGTCCATCCTCACCCAGACTAACCCCCAACGCCATCCGCCCCAACCTCCCAGGCCAAGTTCATTGCCCGTCTTCAGTGCCCCCTGCAGGTGCCCTCTGCGTTTCTCTAGTCTGTTTCCTCCCCGCACAGGGCGGGGGACTCCCAGGTGGGAGCGCCGTGTTCAGGAGCAGCCTGCTCTGTGCCCCTCTCTCTTCCTCCTAAAGCACACGCACGTTCATTCCTTCCGCAAACATGTCTTCCCAGCAGCAGCAGCAGCAGCCAGCTTTTAGTATCATAAGAGCTTCTCGTGGTGAGCAGAGTAATCTCGCAGCAGGCCCTGCCTGGCTCCCTGCTTACCTGTCTAGGGGTCTCCAGTCTTGCTTCTTAAAACACACTGTGTCAGCCAGGCTTGGTGGTGCACTTCTGTAATCCCAGTACTAGGGAGGCTGAGGCAGGAGGATCACAAGTGAGGCCAGCTTTAGAAACTTAGGGAGACCCTCAGCAACTTAGTAAGGCCCTGTTTCAAAACAAAATATAAAATAGGGCTGGTGGAGTCATTCAGAGGTAGAACACCCCAAGGTTCAATCCCAGCACCATAAACAAAACAAAACAGAAAATTGCTGTTCCTCGCTACCCTGGGAGATGTTTCAGAAATCGAAATCAAAGGGAGACCCATTTTACCGACACCATGTTTGGGCCATGCCACTGGCAAGGTCAGGGCAAGGTCAGGGATGCTAGCCATCCTACAAAGCCCCAGCCAGTCTAGCACAGTGGAGGACTGTTGTCCCATGCACATGACCCGCCTACGCCCTGCCTGACATTCAAGTAGGTGAAAGACCTGTTTATAATTATTGGAGCCTAAAACTCAAGTCTGTGTAATATGTAAACAGGAAAGTATTTTTTTTTGCCCGATCATAATAAACACCGAATTTCTCCAGGGGTGCAATTATTGTGTAAATCAAAGAAGAATGTGCTTTGCTTTGTTTGGACCCCTGCCGAGGGTTGTTCAGGTGTTGGAAAGTAGGTCACTGGTGGCAGCACTGTAGATCAGACCTGAGCACCCAGCTCACCTTTCCTTCCTTGGTCTGAGTACACGACTATTACATTCCTCTTTATTACCCCCCCCCCCTTTTTGTGGCACTGGGGTTGAACTCACACACATTCTACCTCTGAGCTACACTCCCATTCCTATTTATTTTTTGTTTTAAAATAAGGTCTCACTAGGTTGCTGAGAGTCTCGCTAATTTGCTAAGGCTGGTCTCGAACCCGAGATCCTCCTGTCTCAGCCTCCCAAGTACTGGGATTACAGGCGTGTGCCACTGCACTTGGCTACTCCTTATTTCAAAATGTCAAAAATACAGACAAAAGATTGGCAGTCTGTAGGCTTTGAAGCAAACACAACAGAGATTACAGCAAGTGCAAAGGAGAGGATGGGCTATAGGATGTTGAGGACTTTGAAGACAGAGGCTTATTTATTTATTTTCGGTATTAGGGATGGAGCAACCAGGGCTGTTCTACCACTGAGCTACATTTAGCCCTTTTTGATTTTTTATTTAGAGATAGGGTTTTGTTAAATTGTCCAGGTTGGCCTCAACCTTGCAATGCTCCTGCCTCAGCCTCCTGAGTAGCTGGGATTACAGGTGTGCAAGTCATGCCTGGCTTTGGAGCTCTTAGAGAGGGAGATCAGGGAAGCTGATCAGGTAAGGGAAGCTGAAAGGTGAAGAATATTCAAAGAACCAGCAATAACTGGGTATGGTGGCACATGCTTGTAATCCCAGTACTTGGGAGGCTGAGACTGGAAGGATAGCAGGTTCGAGACCAGCCTCAGCAACTTAGTGAGACCCTGTTTCAAAATAAAAAATAAAAAGGCTGGGGTTGTAGCTTAGGGGTAAGAATATCCCTGGGCTCAATCTCTAGTATAAGAAAGAAACAACAAAACAAAACCCCCCAGCAGTTCCAAGGCCCCGAGGCTGCATTAGCTAGGCGTGTCCCAGGAGCCGTCAGAACACTGGGGTGCAAGCGAATCACAGAGAGAGAGAGAGAGAGCCGGGGACTGAGATTTGAGAAGTGAAGGCGGCTTTGAGATCAGAGGAAGGATTTTATTCCATGGAAAGTCACAGAGGGGCATTAAACAGGGGCCCCTTGCTCAAATGATCTCTTAAAAAGATGAGACTGCAGACCTCAGCTGGAGAAAATACAAGATGAGCCTGGAATATCTTGGGGGCATTTGATAGCTAACAAAACAAAACAAACAAAACCAAAATGAAAGCAAAAACGAAAGGCTTGCTTAGAAAATGATGGCGACATGTTGAAAAGACCCAAAGGTTGGTCAACTCAGAAGAGCTCCCAGTGGCCAAGTCTGGGACAATTGGACAACACAACAGAAGTGGTCGTAATGACCTACAAATCATAGAACAGAATATCCGTGTGTTTGTGCTGATATAAATAGTAAACAGACAGGAGACAACTCCTCACTGTGGGAGATTGAATTAGTTAATATGGAAGAAATGATGGACTTAGAATCCTGTGGCAGATGCCACAGTAATAATTGCACTACATATGTATGGATGAAAAAGGATATTTGCATCATCTCAAAACATTTCCCAATCTTCTTTGTTGAAATGTAGGAAAGAAACCAAACTCGAAAGCACGGCTTGCCGTGCGCTCTCTCTCTCTGCTTTCCAGCGGCTATAAGTTGAGCAGCTCTCCTCCATCACACCTTTCTGCCATGACACTGCTTCACAACAGGCCCAGGGCAATGGAGTTGTCCCACCATGGACCGGGACTTTTGAAACCATGAGGAATCACAAGAAGTCTCCACTTACTCCATTTCCTGTCTAGGGTGACCTGTGGCCTTAGACTTGGTTCTTAGCCAGTTCCTCGTTCTCGAACACACAACTCTGCCTCCGGTTATCAGGGTTTCTAGACACTTCCTTGTGATTCCTGACATGGATCTAGCTATTGACCTCAAGCTTTATTTACAGAAATTACATTTGAGTCTTTTCATAAAAAAAAAAAAAAAAATAGAAGTTAAGCTGGTGTGGTGGTGCATGCCTGTAATCTGAGTACTTGAGAGGCTGATATAGGAGGATCACAGGTTTGAGGCCAGCCTCAGGAACTTAGCAAGAAACTGCTTCAAAATAAAAAATAAAAACAGGGCTGGGGGTGTAGCTCAAGGTAGAAAGCCCTTGGGTTTGATCCACAGCACTCCCCGCCCATACACACAGAATCAAAGCAGGGCTTGGCAATCATCTTCTGCAGGGAGTGAGAGAGTAAACATGTCAGCCGTTACGGGCCGCAGGACCTTAGTCTCAACCATCCAGCTCCGTCCTTGGGGCGTGAAGTCACCATACACAACATGTAAACAACTAGGCAGGGTCGCATTCCAATAAAACCTGATGTACAGACACTGAAATTAGAATTCTATAGAATTTTCTCATGTCAATGAATATACTTACTTTGACTCCCTCCCACCCCCAGCTCTTTAAAAATATAAAAACCATTTGAAGGTCCTGGGTTGCAGAAAACAGGCAGGCAGGGTTTGGCTGTCGGGTCCTGGTTTGACCCTTGCCTTACAGTTAAACAGAGGCCCAAACGTCTTCTCCTGTTGCCTTTAAACCCATCTGGAAAGCCAGGATTCAATTTGGAACATGCCTGGACATGCCACATAGAAGAAGCCATCTCTGGCCCTGTAGCCCAGCCCCAACACTCTTCTCTTGTCAGGATTTTGGAAATACTGAGGCAGAAGGAGCTGTCCATTTCTTTACTGCTGACTCAGTACCAGCACCTTGTAGGTCCTCAGTACCCTGCCTGAGTGATTAGAATTTTAACCTCCATAAGACAGTGAAACGGAAGATTACCGGACGATCCCAACAGCAGGAGGACTTCTGCACAGTCCTTATCCTCAGGCACAGGAGAGAAGGCACCTGCTGTGGGTCCTGCGTTTCAGAGGACCCGCTTTGACCTTGTGCCACGAGTGAGTTATGTTATTAACATAGCCCAAACACATGTGCATCTTTCCCGGATGTCAGAATTTCCTGAATAACGATAAATTCACAAGTTACACCTCTTCACCAAGTACTTGTGGGTCACCTGGAAGCCAGAGACCAGGCCATCAAGAGTTTTTTTTATCGAGCAGGGCGTGGTGGCGCACGCTTGTAATCCCAGCATTTGGGAGGCTGAGACTGGAGGATCTGGGTTCGCAGCCAGCCTCAGTTACCTAGTGAGGCTATCCGAAACTTAGTGAGACCCTGTTTCAATACAGAATAGTAGAGCTCGGAGGTAGAATGCCCCTGGGTTCAATCCCCAGTACCACAAAAAAAAAAAAAAAAAAAAAAAAAAAAAAAAAAAAAAGAGTTCTTTTATTCTAATCTTAGTCTCTCATATATGTAACATGCAACTCATGCATCATTCACATGATGCTATATATGTTGGGCCAGAGGAGGCTTCTTCTATGTGGCCTCCATTTGTATCCTTACCTTGAACCCTGCAAATGTTAGGGGTGGGTCTGCCTTCCATGAAGATTTAACTTTGAAAAGAAGGTGGGGAGGGGCGTCAGTGCCCTGATAAAGGGGGCTTGTTCCGCCTAGCCAGAGCCCATCCATGGTGCATCTTTTCTCCACTCTGTGTTCAGGTAGCTTGTAGTTGGCCAAGGTAAGAGTATTTACACCATGGGAATTAGCAAATGCTATCAATTATAGGGTTTTTTTTTTTTTAAATTCTAGTTGCTAAAAATTTACAACAAACGGCAATAATTTAATTTTTCTTCAAAAACATTTTTTTTTTCTTTGTGGTACTGGGGATCAAACCTAGGGTCATTTTGCCATTGGGTCACACCCTCCAGTCCTTTTCGTTTTTTTTTTTTTTTTTTTTTTTTTTTT
>PVLC010024817.1:0-24244 GCA_004027655.1 Graphiurus murinus | reverse complement strand
GAAAGGTAGACTACAGGCTGGAGCCAAGATCAGATGTGCTTTAAAGAGTCCTACAATAAACTCATTTGGATGCTGATGATGTTCACATATGCATTTCTTTGTTTCTTACTGTTTCTCATGGACATCTGTTAATTTGTAGAAATTAGCTTGGTTGTTTTCAGTTAAAACCTCACACTAAGTTACAGGATAATTTTTTTTTAAGTTGTACAAAGTTGCTAGTGATATAATATGTGTGGATCTCAGATGTTCTTATGTGATATTTTCACTTATTCTTATGTAGGAATTTAAAGTATTTTTGTTGAATACATTTCTTATATGATCAGATCACTAGAAGCAAGTGATTCTTTCCTTACCTTCCAGAGAAAAAGTTGAATGAAATTATTTGTATATTTCACGTATTTCAGAAATCTTAAGCACTGCTGTCAAAACTTTCCAGAGAATATTTTTTATAGGAATGTGCTATTATCAGAAAGTATATGAATACCTTGAGGTTCACTTTTTGTATTATGGTTCATAGGAAAGGTCTTTAATTCATTCCAAAATTTTTTGTTTACTGAAAAAGTTTATTAATTTCAGACAAGTGAATTGAAATATTAAAGGAAATTAGAATTCTAAAGCAGAAACATGAGGATTATCTAAAGAACATCTTCAAAATGCAGAACCTAAGCTATCATAAACTATTCAAAGAGGGAACACCATATTTGTTGATTAAAAGGACCTGAAGAAAGAAAGGGACAGATTTTTTTGAGAAGGATTATTCATGTACCTGTTTCATCAATATTAAGCTGTTATTAAATAGGATATTTGAGAAATACCACTGAGATATGAACAGTAGTCATTTTTATTAATTTTTCAATACCTTTATTATTATATGAATGCTTTTATAAGATAGAGTTGTTGCTGTGGTATAGCAAAGTGATTATCAACCTGAAAATGGTTTTGATATTTTCTTTCAAAAATCCTTAGATACAACCCGGCATGGTGGCGCAGGCTTATAATCTCAGTACTTGGGAGGCTGAGACAGGCGGATCACAGGTTCAAAGCCAGCCTTGGTAATTTAGTGAGGTTCTCAGCAACCTGGTAAAACTTTGCTTTCAAATAAGAAACAAAATTGGGCTGAGGGTGTGGTGTAGCTTGGAGGCATAATGCCTCTGGGTTCAATGCCCAGTAGCAAAAAAACAATAACAACAAAAACAAAAACAAAATGAACCAAAAAACCCCCAAAACCAAAAACAAACAAACAAAAAACCAAAACAAAAACAAAAAAAACTTTGGATATATGTTTTACATGCTATCTAACTTATGTTAGTCACCAGAACTTCATGTAAAATATGTTAAAGCTCTTTGCATCTGCAAAATACTGAAAGTAGCATAGTAGTAGCTGTTGTTGCTCCTGCTGCTGCTAGTATCATCATCATTATTATTATTATTATTATTATTATTATTATTATTATTATATAGTAGATACAACAGTATAACAAATGAATTAATCTCATATTTTTATTATCCAAATATGACTGATCAGGTGTGAAACTGCTTTTAAAAGTAAAATGACAAAGGAAGACTCTATCAATTATTTCCCATATTATTTATCTTTTATCCTCTTCATGAGAAAAGCAGTGTCTTCAGTTGATAGCAATGTTTTGGTAAAGAAGGTTTGGGAGGGTATTGGAAACAAACTCTGATCACAACAAGAAATCATGCATTCTTTCTTAAGGCACTTCACTCATGACTGACATTTGAGATAAGCATCTGAAATCTTTTGTCTCAAGTTTCTTTGTACAGTATTCAGGAAATCTTCTTGCTATAATTTGTGATCATTATTTCCAAGTCAAACAGTTACCTTTAGCAAAAAAGTAATATATCCAAAATGTTAGTTAAATGACATTTTTCTCACTTAAATCACATCTCATGATTTTCAAATACTGGGTTTTCTTTTAGATTTTTCTTAGTAAAAACTAAAGCCCTATTTTGTTTTTTATTGGGAAACAGGGTCTTACTAAGTTGATGTGAGCCTCACTGATTGCTGAGGCAGCCAGCAAAAACACACACACACACCACAACCTAAAGCCAGCCAGCCAGCCAGCCAACCTGCCTTCCTTCCTTCCTTCCTTCCTTCCTTCCTTCCTTCCTTCCTTCCTTCCTCCCTCCCTCCCTCCCACCCATCTTCCCATCCTCCCATCCTCCCATCCTCCCATCCGCCCATCCTCTCATCCTTCTTTCCTGTACTGGGAATGGAACCTAGGTCCTTGTATATGCTAGAAAGCATTCTACCACTGAGCTACATCCCTAACTCAAACTGTGTTGATTTCAGTAAAATAAAGTAAAAGACTATCTTTTTGAATAGAAACAGTTCCAGGAATTTTCACAAGAGAGTTTTGCTTTTTTAAATGGAATTTAGGTATATTGTGTATTTTGCTGCTACAGAGCAATCTCCTTAATATGTTAGTTACTGTTCTTCTCATTAAGTTTTTTAAAAAAACTTATGGGTGTCACTTTGTCAGGAAATTCTGGGCCTTTCCCAGTGATAAAATAAACTTGACACTTGTTCCATGAAGGCATCTATTCCCTGCTTATCAGCTCTTCAATTTATGGCTGTGCTTTGAAATTTGTGCCTGTAACTCCCATCTTTGTATTTACTCCAATTAACACATAAACCCTAATTAGCCAGATCAAGGGACTTGGGAGTCCATAAATGGAAAGTGACATGGCAGAGCTTGGCAGCTGGCATCAAGGCAAGGTGACAAAAATAGGGAAGTATCAATTAGAAGACATTGATGGTAAAGCTGTGTGTTAGAATAGTAGGTTTTTAACAGCTTTCTGTGTCACTGACTGCTACTCTAGGACAGGGGTATAGGAATTAGTTGGTAAACTGACAGTTAAGTTAAAGCATTGAAATTTAGGTAGATTTAAAAGCCAATAATACACTTAGTGAGACTCTTAGCAACTTAGCAAGGCCCTGTTTCAAAATAAAAAATAAAGTAGGGCTGGGGTGTAGCTTGGAGATAGAATACCCCAGGGTTCAATCTCCAGTATCAAATCAAACCAAACAAAAAACTCAATAATAAAAACTGAATACCAGTTTAATATCATCAATGTAATTATATATTTCTACTAAAATAAATCTTTGTAGATTTATTGTTAGCCTAGTTTCCAAATTTTTAAATTATTATTTAGATGAATAGCAATTCTTATTTGAGTATGAGTGTAAGAGTACAGACTTACAAATCCTTAAGAGCCTTAATTTCCTACTTTAATGGCTTTTGCAGGAAGGAGGTGATCCAAATGGATAGATTTGGGAGGACCCATTATCACCATTAAATATTTACTAATTTCCAAACTGCACTTTTGTATTACATGTGTAATTCAGCAGTGAAAAAAAATTGGATTTTAAAATTTGGGTTGTAAACATTCCAGTTTTAGAAATCTAATATTAGAGAAAAAGGCTTGGGTCTCAGATGAGGAATTTTATCAGGCTTTGTATATCTCTCATCATGAGAGAGGGAAATAGAAGTTAAATATACAAGGAGCTAGTCTGCTCTAATTTTGTAGTTTCAGCTATCTGACTCTAACACTGGTTCCATTCATCAAGTGGATGGCTATACGAGTATTTTTCAAGAAGGTTCTGGAGTGTATTGGAAGCATACTCTTTGATTATTGCAGAAATCATTTATGCGCTTCTAAATCTGTTGTAACCAAAAAATGTTTTTTTCCCTTAAAACTTGATTGAAATTATAACCTGAATATATGTTCATAATTAGATATTAGACAGTTAAAGGCCATATATTTAATTTTTCGTTTTGGATAGTCAATGGCTGTGTAAGCTTAGTTGGCATTTTGCTTGACTATAAATGCAGTATATTTTAAACTTAGATTTTAAAACTATGAAATTATTTTAGTTGCTGTATATACATACTCCCATTTTAAGTACTACAGAATATGGGGGAAGGATCTCTTAAATGATGTATTTGAAGAAGTTACTGTCCTAGAGGAGTATTTGAGACATTAGAAATCTGCCATAAGGTCCATTTACATAAATGTTAACTCAAGACACACAAACACTGAAATGAAAATGTTTCATGCATTAATTTGCTAAAGAAGGAACTAACATAACAATTAGAACAACATTCTGCCTACTTAGATTTAAATTTCCTAGGGCAGTGATAATATATAGTGTTGATGTAGTTTAAGTCTTTTAACATATACTGTAGTTTATTCTGTTACTGAAATGAATTATTGTCTTTTCAATCATTCAAACATGGTAAACCTAGATTACTAGAAAAAAAAGTGTTAGGAGTATTATTTCTAGACAAAGATTTGGAAGTTGTCACCATCAGCTCAGGGTCTGTTAGAAATACTTGGAAGAAACATTTCATTCCTAGCTTGGCAAAGGAATAATGTCTATATTTTATTATTTGGAAATACTAGGTGCTGTCTAGAACAGGAAACCCTCTAATACAAAAGTAATCCATACAAGGCTGTTTTGTTTCCTTGTCATTACCATTCATTCTTGTCGGTGGTCCTTTCATGCCCAAACTGCTAACCTACCTTACAAGAAACACCGTTCCAGGGACTACCCAAGGACAGAAATTGTGAATTTTGAAAATCAAATGCTCTCCTTCCCAGTTGTGTAGCTGATCCATTGACTTTTTTTGGTCATGCTGATCCCAGTCGCATGGTCATATGTTGTAAACCACATGGAACTATTTCAAACTGTGATGGGGAAATGAGCAACTGCAAACATTCCTCCTTGAAGCAAGTGGTTGTCCTAAACTGAGCACTGTAGAATAAAAATGGAAACATAAAAATAGCAGTTGGAAAGATAAAACAGCATTTATAGTACTAATAAAACCGTTGTGGCTTCCACAGGAAAACATGCTTTGTAACCTAATGCTTACCTGAAAGGACTGTCGAGTTTCTGAGAGTTATAGCTGTTTTTGTAAGAGAAGCACAGAGATTTGCTTGAGGGCTGAGTGATAGATTCGCCTGCCTGAAGCATCCCAGTGTGTTTATACATGGCTTGTATGGCAGCTTTCATAAGACATTTACCCCATGATTTGCGATGAGCTTATGTGTGAATAATTAATGGCAATTAATCCTTAATTACAGTAATTAGGCAAGTCACAGGAAATTAAGCTGCAGCTGGAGAAGACCATGCCTGGGAAGAGAGGATTGGGGGCTGTGTGAATGTGCCATTTACTGACAGCATTACTAGGATGCGCAGTATTCAGCAGCTTTGGCATTTCTATTGGCAGCCTTGGGTAGGACAAGAGTGCTCTGCATTAGAAGCAATCTATAGTTGTCTACAAGAGTTTTAAGTTCAAGTGCCAAAATGTTGTGTTGCATATGGTGATTATCTAAGTTTATTGGTTGCCATAACTCAAATGAGTATAATTGTTTTTGGCTTGATAACAGTGACATTAGAAACAGGAACTTTTATGCATGCATAGGTTCTATTGGCATGAACCATGATGCAACTTTTAGCAACAATTCATCCAGGTTTGCAATTATGAAGTAGATAATGTAATTGTCTAGAAATTAACTGAGAAAATTTCAATCAAGAACAACAGCAGAATGTACACTGTCTTGGTTGAGGAGTTAATTACTTTATTACTAGTTGCCTTTCCCAGTCAAGTGTCCCAATACACACAGTGCAGGAAATATTCATTGAATACATACTCCAAATGTCAGAAAAGCTGAGATTATAAAAATTTTAAATCGTTCACACCAAATGCTAACAAAAACTAATGGTTAAGGAGCTACACAGGGTGTTTTATAAACAAGCAAAGCAATCATTCGATAGAGAGCAGCACTTCCCTGCAAATCCCTCTTGAGAGATGTTCACAATCCTTCATGTGGGACCACATAACTTCTGTCATCTGTGAGGAATTTTAAAATGATAAGCCCATTGTATACCTAGATAAAAAGCATATAGAGAAGTTATATTGTTTCTAATATTTTTCAGATTAAATAAAATTTGAGCAGAGCAAAGCATTTTCATTTGCCCACTGAATGGTAAAGCTTACCATTCATTTTTCTTTTTGAACTTTAGGGCACAAGAGGAAGTTGGGCCCACATATCCAGCTTAGGTCTCACATTAAACCTGTCTAAACTATAAATCTGTTATAGATATTATACAGTTATTGTAATAATGAGGGTTTGCCTTGATACCAATACAACAATTGGGAAAAGGATGCACTTGCAAAGTATGTAAAGTAGATAAAAAATATATATGTGGTATTTTTCAAAAATACGTAATTTATTTAGGGACATTTGTAAAAACTCTTTCATATTAAAAGGGAAATTTAGGGCTTTTTTCCTTATATAAATTGTGATCAGAAATATTTGGGGCTATAGGCTGTTTTAGTTATTAAGTACTAAATATGCAAAACCTCATCTTCCATGAACATTTTTTCTTCTAAGACCAAACCATTGATGGAGAGTGAAGTTATGTGAACACTATAAGCTTATTGCCATCTGCATTTTTTTGGTTCACTTTAAAGAGGATGTAAGTCACAATATCCTAATAATGGTCTTGATTTTATAAATGATTTTTCCCCTTGAAATAAGCAACACATTCATTTTAATATGTAGAATCGGTTTGCTAGCAGGGCGACAGTTTAAAAAGGCTTCCAACTGTGACACAAGTGCAACCATATTGCTTCCTATTACTCGCTAAGGTAGTTGTTTAGAAGAGAGAATGTTCTCCCTGGAAATGTTTAAAGTGCTGTAATTTTATTTAGGATAATGAGGATTTATAACCATTTTGCCATATGAAAACCTGCCTTTAGACAGAGTGAAATAGGCTGTTTTGGTTATTGAATGTTCTTAACTGTAGAATGAGGGGTGTGTGTGTGTGTGTGTGTGTGTGTGTGTGTGTGTGTGTGTGTTTGTGTGTGTGTGTCTTACAGCACTAAGAAAGTGTTTACATTGGGGATTATGCTGGTTTGTTCTATATGTTGGCATATGTTGAATATTCAGTGATACATTGAAGTTTAGCCCATGTAAATGTTTACATTTTGTTGTACATGGGATATCTCTATATTGAAATGTAAATAGATAGTCTTGTTCTTATTTATACAAATGATTTTAGCTGTGGCTATTGGTTATCCTTGGAGCTCTGAATCTTTATAACTTTACTCCTATGAGTTGCACCGGATAAAGTTATTTTGAGTGATGGTTAGATTTCACAAGAAGACAGTTGTGATAGAAACCATATAGCAGGATCTATGTCTTTAGCATTAAGCATGACATTAATATAGTGTGTATTATCATTAAAAATTTACCTAGTAAATGTAAATTTGACTTATATTATTAATATTGTATACTGTAGCACTGTCTCAAAACCCACTGTGGAATAGTTTATTTAGGCCTCTGACTCTGATATGGGTGGGGGAAGGAAGGAAGGAACAGAACAGTTAGAGATTTTATCAGGTTTTTATCTCTTCACTGAAAATCTTAGCTCTCAAAACATTTCTAATTTCCCTCATTTGAAGGTTCAAACAGTTTCAAATTACTGCCCATGGATTGTTCTTGACATCCCGAATGGTAAATTTGAGCTGTGGAAATGCTGGAATGTGTTTTTGTGCTTTTCCTGAACAAGGGAATTCAACGGGTAAATTACAGTCATTTACTGGGAGTGTAATTTACTGAGAGCCTTTAGGCAAATGCAGGAGAAAGGACAGCAGCAGAACGGAAAAAAACAGCATAAAAACTGTTTTGTGTATTTTTTCCCTTTTCTCATTAAGTATTTATTCACATAAGAGTTTTATGAATTAATGGATGGTCCTACAATTAAGACAGATAACTTTTATTCATTTTTACCACTGAAAGATAAAGTATTTGAAACACTGATTGCCATGTAAAAATTATAACTTGAATCACATTTCTATAATTCAACTTGTTTATTTTGTATTTAAATCCATGTTTATCTTATTGAGGATTATAAAGAGACACATTGCTATATCTTCAGAATGATTACAGATTTTGCTAATTTAGATTTCACTCTACCAGCAGTTAAAATAATAAAAATTTAGTATTTGTTAGTGGACAGTGAGAAGACTTTTCATACTCTCTTCTTGAAAAAGTACTGTTCTACTTTTGTCACATATCATAGATGAATCTTATTTTAAGGGGGAAAAATGACCCAGACCATTTTAGTTGTATGCTTACAAGATAAATAACTCAGCCATTTTATCAAAGGTTAAAGAGAAATTTTATGAAATTGTCAACTAATTCTTTATAAGTATATAAACATATGTGGTAATTCTTATAAACAGTTCTGGCCAATTCCTTTCATGAAAAGCAGTGTGCTCTGTAGTAATTGCTAAGCAAACAGAAAGCTGTGTTGCAAAGTGGTTTTGTATAGCATATTGTAATTTGACACTTAAGTTGTGCCCTGCATTACCCTTTGTCATAATTGATGGCTAAAGAAAAGCACACGCTATGCTAATCATTTGTTAGAATAGCTTGTTAAATTGTGGTTGCCAATTTTAAATAAACTATGGAATGCTTGCCTGTATTTTAAGGTTCTGCAGCCTACAGTTTTAAACAGTCCTTTTGAAGCTCTTTTTTTTTTTAAGTTTACATTGCATGTGCACAATTCTGCCTTTGCACACAAGGTCAGCATGTTTGGCAATTTAATAGCATTTTATCAGGAACCAAATCCATGAGCTGAAGGTTTCACACTAGTATTTCGAGGAACTTTTCTGGTCACAATTTTTGTGTGTGTGTATTGATCCTAAATTTGGTGTCTTTTAAACACATATAAATTGATATGTTATACATGAAATTTCAAGTTTTTAAAAGTAAAAAGTTCTAGAATTAGAAGGCTAGTCATTATTACAAAGTAAAGGTGAGTTTATTTCATGTTTACCAGTCATAATGACTAGACATAAAGCAGCATTTGTTAATATAGAAGGTATTAACTATAGAATGCTAATAAGAAATTTAATGCAGTAAAAAGAGATTCAGGAGATAAATTACCATGTACAATCAGTTTGTGAGTTCCCATTTTTTAAGTAGGAGTTTTTACTGCAATATGTGAGTTGCTTATATCTTGTAAGGAGAGAGGAGTCCAAATTCGGTGGAAGGTTGACTTACAATGGAGAGTAATAAATAGACCTCTACCACCTCTAGTAAAAAAAAAAACTAGGCACAATGAAGGAATCTGTGCAGTTAGACATAAAAGAAACGTTACCTCTGTGGAGAAAAATGATTTAATGTGCAGAGAAGGGTTATTCATTTTTAAAAGATTAAAAATGATTGAATATAATACCTTTAATTTGTAATAATGGTCTGACGGGCTGCTTCCTGTCTAAAGTAAACCCTTTTGATCGGCATGTCCATTTTGATCACTTCTGTCATGTAGTATATTGAATGGATAAAGGTATCATTTTCAGCTATTGTACATATACTTAATTAAGCCAGTAAAGACACGCAGATGGAGTTAGTTCTCAATTATTTAGTAGACAAATATGTACAAGGTTCTTCTGTGGCATACCATTGGCCTCTTTGTGGAGGAATTCCTTGAGCACATGCAGGACTGTCACCCTGTTACATGAAGGGAGAGGTGGCACACATGCCTTACCACAAACTCCCTTGATGGCAGTTTTTGGGAAACATAAGATTTGATTACACTCCCACCCCCTCCTTCCTTTACACTAAACACACTGGAGTTAAAATTTGCATCCTTTTTTTCCTGTTGAAGGATTTTTTTTTTCCTATTGTATTTCATGTCCTCTCCTGAATTGTGTAAAAGCTTTAACATTGGGGAAGTTTGGGGTTTACTATTATAAAAACACAACCTTAATGCAGTTGATAATTTGTTCATAAATGTATAATATTCTAAGTCTAAATGTATTTAAGTAACTAAATGTATATATTTGATACATAAATTATTATTTAAGTAATTTTTATAGCAGGCCATATACTGATCTAAAAAGTAGAGGATTGAGTGCTAATTTAGGTCACGCTGCATAAAGATTTGGGAAGTCACCGTGTCAGCTCCTTTGGAAAAGAGGACACATCCTATATGGAATATTCTGGATGATTATGAAAATTAAGTAAAAAATATTTTAAAAGAAATATTATTTTTGTTGTAAATTATGCTTTGGAAGTTTGACTTTGAATTTAAAGTATTTTTGCCCAGAGCAGTTTATGGAAAGAAAAATAGTGACCAAGAATTACAACAAAATGTCCTTAACTTCGTTTGATTTGAAGTGGTGGCAGTACTGTAAATAGGCACCTTAGCTTGGACCTCTTCAGCATTCCCTGGGGCCGGACTTCTTTCAGCCAAGTGCTGTTTGGGGAATAACTCACTGGCGCGAGGAGGGGAGTCTCCTGCCCTGGGCCTTTTGCTCCTGGCCGTGGGGTGTGCAAGGGTGTCCACACTCGTGGGGAGGAGCACACGCACGAGGCTCTCTGGGCTATGTACACACGCTGCAGCCTCACTCCTTTCCTTAAACCCCCGAATTGTGCATAAAGATGTGTTAGGAATCTCATCCCTGAAGAGTCTGCAACGATAAATAATGGCTGTGTGGGAGCTCAGTTTAAGCCCGAATTTTCTTTCCTCAGTAGTTTTTGTTCTCAATCACCTTGATGAAACCATCTTGAAGCCGCGCTGCTCGCCGTGGCATTTGCAATGAGTCCCTGACAGGCTGATTTTCCACCCCTGTTGTGATGCTGCTTTCTCTAGTTAATATTCCTGTGTAAGTGTCGCGCGAAAGTAAACCCAAAGAGCCGGCACATGACACAGAGTCTGCCCCATTTACATTAATTATGCAGTCAGGGCGGTGAGCTGGCGCTGTCAGCCGGTGCGGGTGGGAGGGTCGTGGGAGGGGCGGCCCGGAGCCCCCGGCCCGCTCGGCCGCGCTGCTCACCAGCTCGCCCGCTCCGGAGCTCGGCCGCCGCCGCCCGCGCCGCCAGAACAATGGGCGCGCCCCGGCCGCCCGCCGCCGCCGCCGCGCAGCAGCACCTGTGCGGCCCACGGTCTCCTCTCCTCTCCTCTCCCGAGCCTGAAAGTTCTGCTGCTCCAACCCGCACCTGGGCCCGGAGCACAGGCTATGTCCGGAGTTGAAAACGCAGTGCGGAGGCGACCTGGGGATCCAGAGGAGGACCGCACCAGCACCTTGTGCATATTTGCACTGCAGAGGGAACAATTCCAGACAGCCACAAAGCAAGGACACCCCGGCAAATGGTGTTTGGGGGACCCCAAAACTAATCCTTCACCATCAATTTGAAACATCTTCTGGGACGTTTCCCCACTGTAATTGGCTCTGAGGCATCCTACCCTATTGGCTGGGTTTTCCAATGGGTGGCGAATATAGGGAATTTCACAGGGAATTTGATTGTACAGACATTTGGTGTGTACCTACTATGTCTTAGGTGGTGAGGAATTATTACCTCATTATCACTGGTTGGAAAACACTCCAGAAAATTAAGATTATGGCTCTTTTCAGAATTTAAATATGGAAGCCATAGAAAAATTGCTCTTGTTACCACTGTTTCCTTCCCACCCTTGGGACTTAGCTCCAGTGCAGAGGTATTGGGATGGTAGGGAGGATGTGTGCGCTCTATTCTTGTACTTTTAAAAAGAGTATCAGCAAAGGTTATTGTGCAGTATTTCTGCAGTGTAGTTCATGAGATTAGAATGGCATGATTGCAAGGAGTGACTAGCCAAGTATCCTTAGCCCTAGAACAACACAACACTGAGATTTTGAAGGATCAGTAAAAGGAATATTAAAAGCCTGCTCCTTTTTAGGTTTGCAAACAATTCCATGGTAATATTTTGTGCTTTTCTTTAAAATAAAGGATTCTGTGTACAGCATTTCATGAGTAAATCCTGCCACATTCAGCCGGGAGCAATCACACTGAAAATTTTTCCAAAAGGAATTAGGCCATCCTTTCAAGGCCACGTGGAGTTGCCAACTACGTGACATTTAGCTCTTTCGCAGCCAGAGTCATAATTTCTGAAGAAACCAGTCCAGTATCTTCTTTCTTTCTATTTGTGAAATAAAGGTATTACTTAACAAATGTTTAATGCTCTCTGACGTTTGTACTATGTACTTGTTCCAAAAATAAACTATTTTAAAAAACAAATGTCATTTGCTAACTTAGTCTATAAGGAAAAATGTTGATCCCTCTTTGTAGTACATATTTTTTAAGTAATTTCTAATTACTTAAAACATACTGTTGTTGATAACCTTTTCTCTAGTGGAAATAAGTAAAGATACAACTTTCTAAAATGAATGTTGAATCATAAGAGAGTACTGATACCCCATTTTTTACTTATAAAATGGCAATTTCATGTGGTTCAACCAAATAGATAGTATCAGTAACAGGGAAGTATATTGAAAATGCACAGAAGAAAGTACTTACATACTGTGTAAAAATGTATATACAAAAGACTGCAGTTTGTTGTTACACAATAGAATAAAATATTCATGGAGTTCATTTTCCTCCTATTAAATGGCTTGAATTCACAATGAAACAAAGATTTGAAAGTTTATTTTTTCTAAGCTTCAGGAAATAAAATAACTTTGTTTTTAAAAAAATAATAAAAATTAAAAACATACCCCAAATTTAGTTTAAGATGGGTCCTTGAAATTTTAACTATGTATATCTATGTTTCATTATCTGTATATATTTTAAGTATAAACCTCCAGAAATTTGTGTTTTTTTGTTATGTTTCCATTCTATTTACAATTAAGACACTACTCTTACCTTCATTTCATCTTTAATATTACTAAGTCTAATGGGGAACTTCTGAAGTTAATTTTAGCAGTACAATCAGCATTTTAATTGGAGCTATATTTACAGCTGTACCTCAACTTTTTTCCCCACCCACCCAGAACAGTTTGCATCATAAAATCATTTACATGATGGTTTGCTTTTGATGCATCATCTGTGAGATTATCTGAGATAAATTTCCACAAATGTAAGAAATTTTAAATCAGAATATAAAAGTGATGTTATGAATATACTTATATTCAAAATATTTAAATAAGAAACCAAAAAATCATATTCTTACATCCTATAATTTGTTTTGACATCATTGTATGGTGCCAGATTATAGTGATATGAATCTTATGATACTATTTCACATTTTTATCCGCTAAATAAAAATCTGCCCTGTGTTTTATTACAAAGTAGGTGGCCTGGAGGAAAAATATATGTATTCTTTCCTTTTGGTATAAAATATGCATTTGGGCTTCTCATTTCATCCCCAATCTGTGTTATTCCTTAAAAATGCAGAACTGCCTGAAGTCCTCTTTAATATTTAATTCAACAACTTTTTAATCTGTCATTATGCTGTGATGAAGTAAGCATCAAGTGTCGCTGAAAAAGATTAAATTATACTTGGAAATAGGAATTGAAATGATTTAGGGTTGGAGGCTGAATATTTGCTTTGCACAAGTAATAATAGTAGTAGCTTGGGTGAAGAAGGGCTTTGGTTTGGCTTTAATGTCTTGCCTGGCTGTGCTCCCCTGTGACTCCCCCTGATTTACGCTGGCATTACTGAGCTTTATTTTATTTAAATGGAGGTAGAAAGTGGAAATTACTGCACTACAATACATTAATTACTCCATACTATTTCTTTGTACTGATTTCCTCTTTTCTGTAAACATCATAAACAATGATGCAACCTATCCAATGGATAGCCACTGTAAGCAATCCTATAGTTCTTGTTAACAATCTTATCTTAGAAAGGGAAAGCAGTAATAATTAATACCCATCTATGGACTAGTGCGAACCAATGTATCATTCATACTTTCCTTTTCACAGAGGATGATTTCCTACAGAAGAATAAGTTGTGACAGTCCATGTTAATATTTTAGCCATTGCATTTTACTTCTTCTTTTAAAAATCTAGACTCTAGTCTGTGGACTATTTTGCACTTAGGGACAAAGGTATAAGGTTTCAGACTTCTCATTGATTCTTAAGTTGCTCAACAGGTGCAGTAAGGACTAACCTCTTTGGAGCACTTGGTCTCTCCATATCTCTAGTTCTGTCATCTGGAAATCTGTCAGGTGGTCTTTGGCTAAAGAAGCTTATTTTTAATCTAGTGCTATGGTTCCATCTACATGAGGTCAAAACAAGTCAATTTAATGGAGAAAACTAATTGAGAAATTATTTGATCAAACATATAAAAGAGCCCTGTGTGGTTGTTTGAAAGAATGCTGTATTTCTTTCTTTCTTTGTTTCTTTTTTTTCTTGTAATACATGTTTATGGGTGGCTTATATGTAGTCTGGCTCCATCTGTAATGAATGTTCTGAAAACATACCTTCATTTGTCATGATTTGTCATGATGGTGGTCCTTTTCAAAATAAACCTGGAAATAGGCTAAAGTCTTGATGTACAGCACACCTGTCAGAATGTTATCAGAATTATATTCACTCTCAGGAATCTAGTGTATCTGTATTTCAGATGTCTTATTCCTTAGTATTACATCCTATCATGGAACAACAATAAAGAAATGAAAGGCAGGCACAGTGGTGTATGCCTGTTGTCCTGGCTACTTGGGAGGTTGAGACAAGAGGATCCCTCGAGCCCAGGAGTTAGAAACCAGCTTGGACAACATTGTAAGACCCTGTCTCAAACAAAACAACCACGACAAAATACAAAAGTGTGTGGGATGGGGGTGAGGGGAAGGAGTGTCCCTCCTTGCTTTTTTGAAACAGTCTAAATGAGAATATAAATTTATTACAGTAGGTTCAGAACTATCTATCAATATTTCAGAATTTTAAAAAATTCTGGCAAAATATTTCAAGCTCACAAGGTTTTAGTTACCCTTTTCTGTTGTACATCACCCTGACTATACAATTACAGTAAGCATGAAACACCTGGAAAAAAGTATAAAAGTTATGTTGCAATTGGTATATCCATTTTTTTTTTTTTTACAGAAACTTGTTTTTTTTTTAATGATTGAGTTAATTTATGCCCTGCCTAATTGGATTCCATGAATGTTTAGCTCCCTACGTGTAAGATTGGGTCTATCAGTGGATACCCAAGATGTGGAGAGTGGGGCAGTTAGTAGTCTGGGGATCATTGTACCACTTTCTTGAGATGTTTGAAAATAAAGTTGTGTTGTTTTTGGTAGTGAATTATCTAATAGTTCATAAATATATAGAGAAATGAGTCTACAGATTATCTATAGTTTAGTGTTTTGATATAGGATAATCTTTAAAAATAAATCAGTTTTTTAACAATTGATCAATTTTTGCCCACATAATGTTATTTGATTAGGATATGCATTTGTCAACATCTGCCTTTTTTTGTTCTGGCAAGACTAGTTGCCTTCTGAAACCTAGTATGCTTGTAGGATAAAGTAAATGCATGTCTTTGTAGAAGAATAAATAAAAAGAGCAACCTGAGTCAATAAGCGGGTTCAATTCATGCCTACAGCCATGGCGGACAGCTCATTTTGTAGATGTGGGTGTTTTGTTTACATTTATAATGCAGCTTTATTTAATGCTGACAGATATAGCTTGTGGCAAATGATAGTCAGAATGTATGAGCAGTCATAATGCTTCTGTCTTCTTATAGTGTGCTGCTGAAAATAAGCAGTTCACCTCTGTTTTTATTGAGGAAAGGATATGAGACAGCTATAGCTTCGTGAGGCTATTTATTGAGTTGTTTTACTAGCTGTGAACATGCCGCTTTATAGCAGTTGTGAAAATGGACTTTGCTAGTGTGTGGGAAAGGAAATAACATTGCAGTATACAAGGGTAGTAAAAAATCTCTATAAATAATTTTTCAGACTGAGGAATATTCTCATTTAAACAGGCAGAATGGGTTCTGATTTTGGCTAGGTGTCAGCTCCCCCCCCCCCAAGTCACTAGATTGGAATTAGTTTTATAGGTCAGAGGAATGTTTTGATTATCTAAAATTTAATTGTGTTGGAACTTAAGAAAAGTTTGGCTTTACACATTGGCCTAAATTTGGCACAACATTGTGACCTTCAGGACTTAAGGATTTGTACTAAATGACTTAGGGATATAAACTACAAAAAGTTCAAGTTCAGTAGGCTGATATATGTGTGGTAGACAGGCCTGTAAGCTAATTAATAGGGAGACTTATTTTCATATACTCTCAACACAGGCAGGTTACAGGGTTTGGGCGTGAAATAGCATACAATTGATGTAGCAACTAGAAATTACTGGTATTTGGACTCTTCTGATTTGTTATTCAGAATAACTAAGGTAAAGTATCCCCCTCACCACAGAATTGGCATTTGCATTCACCCCTGGCATTTATAAGCACTCCCCACACCTGGAGCTTTTAACTCTATAGCAAACTGGGGTTTTATGCTAGTTTCCTTTTTTCTCCACTAAATCTGTCCAGGTCTACTAAAGCTTTTTGATATACAGTTATTTATTGGCTACCATGATTGTGATGGATATAATACTTTTTATTCCTAAGCATAAAAAAGAACATTAGAAAGGTATGTATTTGGAAATTTTATTACTTTTCTATTTTATTCAAATGTTCATCATATAGCAGTGAGAAGGTACACAAATAATATTTTCATGCATGCAAAATAATTTAGAAAGCAGTGTGAATCTCAGCAGGTGTTTCTTCTACGTCTATGCTCAAATTTCAGGGGAACACTGAATATTAAATTGAAATAACCCTCCCTTGATATTATGTAGCTAAAGTTCAGTTTAATTCTCAGATAAGGTTTTCCTGGACACATATCATTTTCCTCTCATGTAAATAAAAATCAGACTACTTAGATTTTAATACTTGCTACTTTACAAAGTAAATCAAACTGCTGCAAAGTATTCGCTTATCCCTTCTCTTAGTGCTTTTATTAAGGCATTTCAGTTACCACTAAATATATGGATTATAGAGATGCTGTAAAATGTTCTTATTTCCTTCTCCACTGGCTGATGAAATGGGTTAATCTCTCAATAGAGCTATTTCCTTAATTCACCACCTGTTTTCAAATCCCTAGTAACCGACAAGGTAAGCAGAGAGATTCCTCTGTGTGTGCCTTATATATCTATTTCACAAAGAGAGAAAAGCCTAGAAAAAAAAATTAAGTCTGAAATCTTCCTGGAATTTTTTTAAGGAAAGTTCTTCAACATTACAAAAAAGCTGCCATATTTAAATTATCACTCACCAACCCAATTATGTTGCCTACCAGGCATCCTTTGAGTGGAAATTTTCAACTCAAAGGGCATACCTCTACATAAAGTATATTTATTACCTTTTAAAAAATGCCCATTTCCTTTCCAGCATACTGTGATACTGTGTTAGTGACATAATGAATGCAAAATTTACATTTTTGATTTAGAAACAAAGGAATTGATTTTATACCTGTAAAACTAAATATGTGCTTGGCTATTATGATTAGAATGTCTCAACTGTATATAAGTAATCATTTATTGTTTAAATACAGAAGAGGCTGTAACAAAATGCTGTCAAGAGCCATCACACTCATTAACCTGCAAGCTAATTAGCCTCCTCCTGCCTGATTGCTGACAAGTTCTTCAATCTGAACCCACTGCTGTTGTGTCAGCAGAGAAGCGCAGAGTGAGGTAGAGGGGGTCTCCATTAGATGTTTGTGAACGAAGTCTCTGCATTAAAGGTTTGTTTTTTACACTCTAACAAATGTTAGAGCATTCATATCTCCGGCTATAATTAAATTGGCAACTCTTAATTACTGTAATTAGTATATTAACTGTTTCCTTTCCTGTTCATCTATAATTGATTTCATGAAATTACATGTAGCTTAATGTGATTTAAAAATTTTGATCATTGTTTAAAATGTTTTAATAGTTAAATATATATCTAGATTTACTGAATTTTTTATATAATATGCATAATAAAATCACTTAAATGCAATGTCTTATCAAAACCAGTACATATGGGCTTTATAGTCACTTCTTTTTTTTTTTTTTTCTCCCTGTGCAAACATGACATTCATTCCCCATTAGAATTTTTTTCCTGTTAGGCTAACATTTCTTAACTAGGTTGCAAATTAGCATTGGAATGATAGAACATTTTGCAAATGCATCTTAAAATATGAATTCATTAATTTGTAGAAGACTAATTCATTTAGAATGGCTTCTTGAGGGCAAAAAACATTCATAAGAGAGTTTGCTTGTTATACTATCCAGTCAAACTCACGACTTTTTTTTAAGACCTTACCAAGAGTACCAGAAAAATACAGTACATATTGGACTGGCAAAGTATGAGTTGATGAAGCCTTTTTTGTATTCTCAGAATTATCACTTTTATCTCTTCCTGGCAAATATTACTTATGATTTTGGTTTAAGCTATTTGAATATATTCTACAAATTAGAGGCCTAAACCATTCTAATATGAGACACATACCAACAAAATATATTCACATGTCTAAAAAAACCACATACTGAAATTTATTGTATTTCTAGGTTATGTAGGGAAAACCGGTATTTGAGTGTATCTGATTTAAAAGTGTTGGATTGCAGTAAGAAACCGCATCAAAGTTTATGGGAACTTTCTGTAGAAGTGTGTGTTTATTCTGTATTGGACATGGCCAAAATTATCATTTACATAACACCCTGTAAAATCTTTATATGAATATATATTTAACACTAGCCAGCTTAACCAAGCCCTTATTAAGGATCAAGTATTTTAAATAAAATTTAAATATACATAATTCTTTAGTGATTCTTATAATATTTAGAGGTTAATGTGACATTTCAACTATCATTCATTTATAGGTGGCAACCATTTTATGAAGAACTACCCAACATACTACAAAATACATCATTCTTTAACAGATATGGCCTTTTAAATACAGGAGCCTATGCATGAGGACTCTAACTTGAACTTCAAGTCAACTGTAAATAAGTGTGGTGGAATAAAGAGGTCCTAGTTATACTTCACTTCTTTGGACCTGTGGTCTCTTAGCCAGGAAAGGCAAATTTGAGGTCACAGGCAGTGGTTTTTGCACTTTGGAATATCAGTTGAGAGAGTGTCAGTTCTCACTAATAGTGGCGTGGTCTTACCACCATTCCTGCCTCTGCCCCTCTCCTCCAGCACAGCCTGACTAAAAGAAGAGCAGACTTTACTAGTCCCCTTTAAGATGTGATCCCATTTGAGTTTCATAGAATTTAGTGTTATGGTGATTCAAATTTACATTAGAAAGTAAATTAAATAGATTTAACGGCCTTTTGAATTTTAGGGCCCATCTCTGAACAATTGGGCTACTTATTATAGTTTGTAATCATAATATCAGAGTCCCAGCTAAATTCTGAGCTTTCTGAGGAACCTATGGCAGGAACTCAGTCCTCTCAATGTTTAGGTGAGGGGGATTTGCGTGAGGGGAGGCACAGCTTGCTCAAGGCCATGCAGCCAAACACTGCAGTATAGCAGGTATGAGATGAGGATCCAGCACTAGACTCCTAGTCTAGTGCTCTTAAGTTTCATAAATTCAATATACTGTTTTGGAACTTCTTTGGGGGCATTCATGATTATTTGTATTATAGTTATTTTAGAGTGAATGTTAAAGCTATTTAAAGATATGAGCATAGTTTTTTAAATAAGTACAAATTTATTGTTTGAAGAGAATGGTCAAATTTATTTAGAAATTAAGTCTTTTTTTAAAAAGTAAGTAAGAGCCGGGTGTGGTGGCGCACGCTTGTAATCCCAGCATTTGGGAGGCTGAGACGGGAGGATCCAGGTTCTCAGCCAGTCTCAGCTACTTAGTGAGGCCCTCCGCAACTTAGTGAGACCCTGTTTCAAAATAAAGAATAAAAAATAGAGCTGGGGGTGTAGCTCGGAGGTAGAATGCCACTGAGTTCAATCCCCAGTACCGCAAAAAAAAAAGTAAGTAAAAGTAGAAATGATTGAATTTGGAACGATTTATTGATACAAAAAACAAAACAAAACAATTCCTTAAAATGCAATGTGACATCAGGAAGAATTTTGCTGTCATAAGTTACATAATAAAAGAAACTATGGTTTTGAAAGGAATGTTGTTGAAGTGCTTCTAAGAAGCTAAACTTTAAAGAAAAAAAACTTATGAGATGATATTCCTTTTTGTTATATACCTAATTTATTTTTTCCCTTATTGTGTGCTTCACACTTTTTAGATGACAGAGAGAGGGGTGTGGGGGAGGGGGCGGCGAGGGCGAGTGTGTGCCTGTGCACTGGAGAGATCATTGTCAGAGGGTGGGAACATGGAGAGGGGAGTAGAACCAAACCCTCCAGCTTCAATGTGTAGTTGGTAGTATCTTGCAGCATGTTGGTCACCAGTGAGGATGTCAGTGCCTTAGTGGCTAGAATGTAGTACTGGACTCTCTGCTCTGCAGTTCCTACAGTGCTGGATTTAGAACAGGGAGACCTTTTTAAAAGAGAAAAGAAAGAAAAAGAAAAAGCACCTTGCCTAAACACTTCATATGAAAATAAATTATTTGAATTTCGATACATGCAAAATGACAAATGTAATACTTCTGTCCTAACTATCTATATATGTTCTTGTCTAGAAGTAACTGAGAATTGGGAGCATTATCTTTTGTGAAATTATAGTATTAGTTTGGCAACTCTGTATATGTAACTATTAAATAGTAAGACCCACAAAAAGTATTTTCTTGATATTAGCTTTCATTTATAAACCAGAATAATTCTGAATGTTTATAGTAATGGGAGATAACCCAAGGCAAATTTAATTTTAGATTGGGCTTTTGCTTAATGTATTATTCATAGTATTGTATCATCAGTTAAGCATATCTCTGACAATAAACTTAAAACTTAACTTTAATAGTAATATCCACCCTAATTTGGGTGAGTCAAATAGTGACCTGACATGATTTATTTTGCTCCCTTATTGTAGATAATTTTTTAATAATGGTGGGATGGAATTATTTGGTATGCTTTTCTCATCCCCTCCCCCTCCTTTTTTTTTTTTTTTAACACTTCACTATTTTTGCTGCATGACCTGGTTTTGCATTTTTCTGATTCTCTGTTCATCTAATTAGTATGTTCTAAAAAGACCTGGACCACTTATTGTACAGAGATGTAGCCTGTGGGTATTTAATAAGGAGCTTTCAGTGCTACATTTGCATCTTTTGCTTGGGGTCTGAATAGTGAATTACCTTTAAGATCATTAGAAGCACTGCTGTATTGTTAAAATCAGGCCGCAATATTCTAATGACAGTTTTAAACTTCGGGCTTCCTATATAACCCAGGTGACCCCAGCATAATTGTGTGCAGTGCAGATGACCCCAGGATAAACTGCTGACGGTTCAGCTCATCCACAGTGTAGCCTTTGCAGGCAGGTGGCTTTATACCCAAACAGACCACATAGGGTAGTGAAAGCAAATGAGTCTAATCCTAATTATGTACACTCATGGTATTATTTATGTCATAATACTAACTTTCCACATATGACTTCATACCTTTCGAAATAAGACATATCCCCCGAGTAATGTGCTAGATATGGATTTAATTTTAACCAGAAAACTGACCATTTTTGAGTGTGATACCTGGAAACCAGAAAGCTTAAAAGTAGGGTACTCTGCTTTCAAGTTCTTCCCATAGGCCAAGAACTAAATAGGGAGATACTCTGTTTTTCAATGATTGTAGTCTTTTTTTTTTTGTTCTAACCAGATAAAAGATAACTGCAAGTGTTTGAGGTTTACATAGTTTTATTAGGTTATTTGACACTATCATAGGACTATAGGATTTTATAACTGGAAGAAAAATTAAAATAATTTAGCATTCTTTTTTGGGGGAGAAATTGGTATTTTCATTAATTTTCTAATCTTAAGTTGATGGGATATCTACCTGCTACCACCAATAATGCCAGGTAGCTGATATAAAATATGATTTAAGTAAAGAGAATGAGGTTTGCGGCCAGCCTCAGCTACCTAGTGAGGCACTCCACAACTTAGTGAGACCCGGTTTCAAAATAAAGAATAAAAAACAGGGCTGGGGGTATAGCTCGGAGGTAGAATGCCCCTGAGTTCAATCCCCAGTACTGCAAAAAAAAAAGGAGAGAGAGAGAGAATGAGAGTGATAAATTTCATTTTTTAAATAAATGCTTTTTACTTAAAGGGCATTTATAGATTTATTATCTAACCTTTAACTGTGTATTTGAGATTCTTGACTACATATGGAAAACTAAATGAATATATATATGTATATATTTGTACAATTAGTTCTAGTAGTTGATTCACTATTGGATTGAAAATTTAGCACACTTCAAAACCACATTTTTTAATCAGCTGTTTCTTGAGAAGCTTGAAGATACTAAGACTTAGTTGTAATTAATAATTTCGGGTAAATAGCTACATATAAGTTTTAGTATATTATGGTGCATACATGCAGTGGGTACTTAGTAGAAGTTTATTGAATGAAAACATGATTAAAAGAAAGAAAAACCTGAAAAGACTATAAAGGAAATGAATCTGTACCTGATACTTAGTAGGTTATTTGAAACAACTAAGCATGTTTTCCAGAGGATCTCACTTGCAATAACAGTTTCAAAGAAAATTATTAAAAAATAACTGGATAGTAATTGAGTCTACCTGATACATTATCTATACTGTGTTTATTTTGGTTATCTCATTCTTTTGCACTTTCCTTGTCAGTTTTCTACTCAAAAGTTCTCCAAATCAACTGTGAAAAGTAGCTACCTGATCTGACAAGGACTCTTGTTTAAACCATGACACCTGGTGTTGTCTTACCTTTGCCTGTTTATTAATTGTGTCACCTTCATGGTTAAAGAAATCCAAATCTTGTTTCTTAAAGAAGCCATTTAATTTATGTCTTTTAGATCTATTGTGGAAATAAAACATAGCTTGTGATTTTTAAAGTAAATGACTATTTCTTCTTTGGAAAGAGGCTAATAGTGAGACAAATATTTATGCAAAGACTAGCAAGGACCTAAACTGAAGAATAAAATTAGGCTGAATTTTTGGCTAAAACTGTATCTGGTTTGCATGCATATTTAAAAGCATTATATAAGATTTAACATATTTATGATTAGAGCATTGACCAGTGATATTCTGTTAAGTCGTTTCACAAGATTTTCTCTTCAAAGAAGAATTTGTTGTACTTGCATTATTGTTTCCTTTGGGATCCCAGACAATGACTCTGTAGTCTGATTCATTAATATTGGTTGTCTTCAGCAGAGAGTATCCAGATTTGACCTGCCAAGTATTAAATTTTTAATGTATTACTAGTTCTTTCATAGAGTAAGGCTTGTCTTTGTTCTTTGTATTTTTGTACCAGTACAGCTTGACTCAGATACAGATTTAATTTGTAGTATCACTAAATGTGCCTCATTTAAAACACACTCACACAACACAGAGATAAAAATGTTTATTGATGAAAATATTTCAACATGAATTGCTACCTTTTTAATATTTGAAGGTATGCATTTCCAAATTTATATTGAAAAATGCCAGGGGTGCGATGTGCTATGTACAATAAGTTAATTATTATGCTATTAACATTGATGATGTTGAATTGCATATTAGTTAATGTGTTAATGACGTGTTAATTACTGTACATGTTGTGAAGACCCTTTAGGCTTGTTCTATGATGCAACATGTCAACTTGAACCAGACCAAGTAATCTGCAAAGCAGACTGTAACTCTTAAAAACTACACTTGTAAACATAAATTATAAATTAAATTATGCTTTTTATTATTCTTTTTCTTTCTGGTAGAATGAATAAGTAATTCTTCTGCTATCTGCACCTGTTAGAACCTAGTACTGTCAGACTCTGTTTTCCCCAGGAGGACTGGAAGAGATTTGTTATGCAATAACTTCCGCTTTGTTTACGCTCTGGCATTTAGTGTATATTTTATATAGATTCGTGTGTTTTGCCAACCTGAAAGATCCTCTTTTGTTTGTTTACCAGATTGATTTAAAATGAAAAGCACACACAGTCTTTGTGTAAACAGGTGAAAAGTGGCCTTGTTGGATCAGCACCACTAGTTGATATTAAACTAATCTATATATACTTGGGATTCACTTATGGCTCTTCAAGCTTTTTGGCCAAATAGTTGAAATCTCAAGAGATCAGTCATTAAAAACCAACTGGATGGCAATTTCAGATCATTTAAACAGAGGCCAGGATTTGTTTTCATTTGAGAACGTGGAATAAAGGGGTGGGTGGGTGGAGGTTTTTTATTTTTATTTTTTATTTTTTTGCACAAATATAGTTTAACACCTCAAATGTCAAATATTTAAATATTTGACATTTATTATTTTAACTTTTTTTTTTTTTTTTTTTGGTGG
>PVLC010024816.1:0-24195 GCA_004027655.1 Graphiurus murinus | reverse complement strand
CCATTCCAGCCAGAGCCAGATGTGGACGCCAGCTCTGCCACTGCCTCGCTGTGGGTCTCGAGGCACGTGCTCGACCTCTCTGAGCTTTGCTCTCTCCATCACAAAATGATATTGAATGAGAATGACTGGACTGCTATGAGATTAAAGAAAATAGGACATTATAGGATCAGGGATACAAATACTCAGGAAATATTTCTTCAAACACAAGAAGGGCTGTGAGTTTCCAATCTCTTTTATTTATTTTATTTTTTAATTTAAGATACAAGGTCTCGCTATGTAGCCCAGGCTGGCCCTGAATACCTGGTCTCAAGTGATCCTCCTGCCTTAGCCTCCCGGGTAGCTTGGGAGTACAGGCACACCACTGTGCCAGCCCCAAGTTTCCATTTTGAAAGAGGCCTTCTTCTGTTTCAGAACATTCCCGTTGCGGGGAGCCAGGAGGGCCAGCGGAGGCCGTGCAGAATAGGTAAGGAGCAGAATCCAAAGTCCTAGAGTCGGGATCCCAGCTCCGCTCTCCCTGTCTGTGCCCTCCACCAGGGCACAGGGTCTCTGTGCTGGCTCAGTTGCTTCATCTGTAAAACAGTACAGGCACGGTACTCGTATAAGACGGCTCAGAACGTTACCATTAATCAGACCCCAAAATACAGTATTTATGGAACACCTGCGCAGTCCTGAGTGCTTTTCCAGGCCCTGGAGGTGGAACGCAGACCAACACATGAGGTTCCTGGCACTGAGACGGGGGACAGACACAAACCTGCAAACCAACACATAAGCCAGATTGCTACTGCTACTGGGTGAGAAGCGCCCTGGGGAATAAAGCAAAGCAGGTGACAGCAAGTCCTTGGGGAGGCAGATACTGGGGACTGGGTGACCCGGCAGAGGGTCTCTATGGAACGAGCCTGCCACTGGGTCTGCGCAGCCAACAGTCCTAACTGCTGAGTGTTGTAACGTGAAGATGCACAACTGAGTCCAGAAGGGCTTCTGTGAGCACAGGGCTCCTTGGGGGAGATGGTCTTGCAGCCCTGGCATAGCTAGGGGAAAGCTAGTGCTCCAGGCGCTGCCATGCTGTTTCTGGAAGCTTCTGCGCCACCTCCTCCCCCAGCCCCATCAGGCTTTCATTTCCTCAGGAGGAGGCTGAGCGCCAGCGCCCTGCTGCCGGCCTGGACCGCACATCAGAGGCCAGGACCATTTGCTGCAGGTTTCACGGGGTGTAAAGTGCTCAGCACCCATTAAAGCAAGAGGGGTTGTGGGGTGGAGCCTGGGCTCCTGCCTAAAAGGCTCAGAAACACTTTAGAAAGAGCCAAGAGCCGCCCTGATCCCCGGCTTTGCCCTGGAACTATTTATCTCGGCTTTAAAATGCCATGGGCCAGGCTGAAAGCTTGTAAAAAGGGAAAATGTATATTGTCCTTATGCAGCTAGGATGAGCGAGGTGGTCCCCCTAGAGTTCCCCAATGCCGGTCCCTCCGTCTGGAGCAGCTATTTGGAGCCATCTGCATTAGGCCACAGGAGAGGCCCCAGAGCATCAGATACAGTGCTGCTTGTCGGATCCTTGGGGAAAGGACGATAAGGGAAAAACATTTACAAGGGCCTACCAGTCCTGCCTTCTCATGGTCTCCTTCGATCTCTACAACTTCTCCTTTCTAAATAAGAAAACAGATACCTGGAGAGGCTCGGTAACTCACCTGGCGTTGCACAGCCAAGGAGCAGCAGGAATTGAACCTTTAATGGAAGGCTGGTTTTCCTCCACAGAGGAGTCGACTCCCCCTCACAACCCTGTGACCTGCGGACAGCTGCGTGCAGTGCAGTGCCGCCCTCTGGTCTGCCGCCCTCTGCAGCATACTTTCCATTCATTATCTCCCTTGCTGCTGGAGCCAGCCCCAGGACAAGGCAGCCTCAGCACCAGGCTTGGCTCTGTGGCCCCATGGGGACCCACACAGAGGGCTGTGAGCTCCTAAGAAGGAGAGGCTGGTGGCAGACCACCCCCAGTTACGAAATGGGGAAACTGAGCCCTGACCAGCCACCAGGCATTGGAACCCTCGGCCCCTGCCTTGCGGAAAGTCACAGCTCTGACACTTGGGAGTGGCAGCCCACCTTTCATTCTTCCTGGAGGCAAAAGAATAGACAGGATGACCTAAATGCTCCCTCTTCTGGCCTGTGTCCTTGGTAAAGAGGACAGTGGGGTGGGGTGGGGTGGGGGAGGATGTTACAGACTGGTTTCCATCTAATTTTGGACTATTACTATCCTCATTTAAAGGGGAAAACAACTAAGCATTCCCCAAATAGCTGCCTTCAGGGCAGCAACTCAGATATAGTGAAATGGAACTTTCTAACCAGTTCTACTTCATTCCTTCCTTCTTGCTTCCTTCCTTCCTCTTTCATTCATTCATGTGTTCAGTACTCTTGACCTGAGCCCCTGCAGCTCCAGACTACCTGGCAGGTGATAAGAAGATGAAGGGAGTCGGGTTCAGGGCAGGGCCACATAACTTCCATAGAGCAGGAGTGTGAGGAAAGTTCTTGAAGACGAGGCAAGTGCTGTGCCTCCGAAGCCTCTGAGGAGAGAGAAACGGACATTTCAGGCAGAATGCACAGCGTGCGTGGGCAAGGGAGACATTCCAGAAGCCCACTGGGGGCCCAAACAGGCAGGACCCAGCCAATACCCCCCACTGCTTCCTAGGGCTGAGGCCACAGTCCTTTCCTGATAAAGTGTCATGACTTCCCCCCTTCCTTTCCAAGTGTTGGCTCCCCAATTTGCGGGGACTTTATTAAAAACACACAGTTAATGGTTAGGAAGGAGGAGGCACTTTTCCCTTGGTTCTCCCCACTCCTCCTCACCCGACCCCCCCCCCCTGGAATGCAGCCATCAAAATAAACATTAAATGCAAAATGCCAGAGCTGAGTTATTACTTGTGAGGGTGCTGGGCGAAAAATTTATAGCAACATTACAGTGTTTTGTTAAAAATCTCTTAATGCACCCAAATGGGAAGGTGTGTGTGTTTTTTATTAAAATGTTACACTCTATAAATCCGATCTGCAGGAAGGACACAGGTGGCGACCTGGGGACTCAGCTGAGGAAGCTGTCACTTCTATCTTTGAGCCCTGGGGTCCCTGAGCTCTGGAAGCCTGGCCCCAGTGCCTCCCTTCCTCCACACCTCTCCACTTCCCTGGAAAAAAGCTTGCTCTTCCTTTACCTCCCCAGAGGAAAAGCGGCAAAGGGGTGTGACAATCTTTGTGCAACTTCCCGATACCCTCAGGGTCTGGCGAGAAGTTGCAATTTTCTTAAAAAGGTCTCCGGGAGCAGTAAAGCCCCCACAGCGCCCTTATGAAGTTTGTCTGACATGGGGCGAGATTTCCTGTTGGTCCATTTGTGCGAATTTAGATTCTGGCTGATGCTGCATTTTTCAAGGGTTTCTTTATGGAAAAGGCAACCAGTTTCTGTCTCAAGCCTTCTGTTCTGGAATGTCCTTTCTCAATGGTAGATGTTATCTCTGAGGCAGAATGGTGGCTCCGTTTTCTCCCTTTAACAGTAGGAAAGCATGTGAGCCCTTTCTTAAGAGGAGAGAACTGTGGGAATGCAGACTTACAGAACGGGAGTGATTATCTTTCTCTCCACCTTTCTGACAGTGACATCAGGATTCAGTAGCAGCTTTAGAACCGAGATTCACAGACTGGGCAGGAGTCTAAGTTGTATGTGAGATTGGGGGCTGCACCTGTTGGGAGTAGATTGGCACCCCCCCCCAAAAAAAAGATGTGTCTAAGTCCTAACCCCTGGGGTCTGTGAGTACAACCTTATTTGGAAAAGGGGTATTTGCAGTTTAATTAAATTAAGGATCTCAAGATGAAATTTTGCGAGCAGGTCCTAAATCCAAGGACAAGTGGCCTGATGAGAGACTGAGAGGAGGCCCAGAGAGGGTGGCCATGTGGAGACCAAAGCACAGGGAAAGCCTGGAGTGCCGGAAGGAGCCAGAAGGAAGGACACAGACAGAATTTCCCCTGGATCTTCTGCCCTCCAGAGCTATGTGAGAATAAATTCCAGCTCCTGTAAGCCAGGACCAAGTTTGTGATCATTTATAAGGAAGCTCTAGGGAACTCATCTATCTACATCTTTCCAGGCAGAATCTCCTGGGCTTCCTAGAAAGTCTAAGAGATGCTGACAGAAAATGCTTGTGTGAGGATATAGGTATTTGTAGTCTTCCCTCCTGCAGACAGAGAAATGTGCCTATAATGTGAAGAGTAGCCTGTCCCCCACCCCTTCCTACTCTGTCTCCCTCCAACTTATTCTGTAGGTTTGGGGGAAGCCCCACTTCACCTCCTAGGCTCCTGCTCCCGTGTCCTCTGAGATCAACTTTGCAAATCCTTTGGGAAGCAGCTCTAAAGAGTTTGAAAGCCAGGTGGAAGGGCCAGGAGCTCGGGGGTCTATGCTGTTTGCCTGCAACCTAGCTCAGAGGGTGAGCAGCACTTAAAAAGGAAAATGGGTGTCTAATGGGTGATGAAAATATTTTGAAACTAGACAGAAATGGTGGCCGCACCACAGTGAGACTCTACAGAATGTCACTGAATTGTTCACTTTAAAATGGTTAATTTTGTTTTATGTGTGTGGATTTTACCAAAAACTAAAAATAAAAACAGGAGGGGTGGGGGGCAGGCACTGGTTGCTTCTCTGGTGCAATAATTAGCAAGGCTCATTTCGCTCTTCTTAGTCCCCATGAAATTGAATGGTTTCACTTAGCTTAGCCTGAGAAAGTGGAATATCTTAGGACAAATCCTGAAAGAGCTCAATCGACCACATTTGGGGGCTGAGGAATCATAGTCTGGCAGGTCACTGGCACTGGGACCCCCAGCAGAAAACGGAAACCGGAGAAATCTGGGGACCACTTCGTGGAAGGCGACTGAAACTCAGGGGGAGTTCCAGCTGCCCCAAGCCCGCAAATACTGCCACCATTCCAAAGAAGAACTAAAGTAAATCTCAAATCCTTGCGACGCATCCGGGTAGCTGAAATGATACCTCCATTGCCCAGATGAGGAAATCAGGCACAGAGAAGAGACTTGCCCAGAATGGCACCCACGCACCCACCCTGTCACGGGGAGCAACCAGCTCTGCCTGCTCTAGAGCCGGCACCTTTTCAAATATACCTCGGGAAACCCCACCTGGACCTGGAAACTAACTCAATTAAGAGAAAGCAGCGAGGTGACTCTCGTGGTGCCCTGAGGATGGCACAGCGGGAGGAAGATGGGTGTCGCAAGCGGGCACCACACGAATCATCTAGCAAATGCAGCCAGGTTCAGGGGCCGGCTCTCCAGCCAAGCTCTTTCCTGCCTATTAAGGCTGCATTTTCTGGGTGCTTGCAGGTGGGATGACTCTCCTATGGCCCAGCCCTCACTCCTTCAGGCTCTGGGACCTCCAAAGAAGACCCAGGGAGAGCGCACTGCGCAGATCTACAGATCCTCCGGGCGGGGTGTGCTGTGTGAGCCGCCAACCGGCACCCAAGAAACTTGGGAAGGCGCCACCTCCCGGGGACCTCCATAGCCCAGCTCCTGTGGGCCTTGCCTCTGTGGCCGGGAGTGGCCCAAACAGAACGGGAGGCTATGGCTTTGGCGGGTTCTTTTTTTTATCTCATCAGCTGTTTTGGGGGGTTTGCAAGTCGGTTCACCCAGGTCCAGGGTGACCTTGGAGTGCAGTCGTAGGTTTCCTCAAGGACTGGAGTAGGGTGGGGTTATAACCAGCCGGTGCAGGGCAGGGCGCTTCCATCCTTAGGTCTACCATCAGGGGTTTGGACAAAGGAGTTGAGGAAAAAGGAAGTGTCCACAGCCCCCACCCCCACGTTGGGGGCTACGCATCAAGCCCATTCCAGAATAACTGGGAGAAGGCAGAGAGCGCCAGGGAGGGAAGGGCTGCAGGCAGGTGGGAAAGCGAGCCTGTAGAAGAGCGAGCGGGTACAGATGAGGCCACTGGAGTCCTCAGATACTTCAGTCAGATGGAGAGATGGCAATGCTGGGACCAGCTAGAGAAAGCAGAAGATGATGGGAACATATTCACCCACCCACTTACTAAGCACCTACTGCGTGCCAAGAGCCCTCTGCATTTACTGCTCTCCTCTTTCTCCAGCGCCCAAGGGTACTCAAGTATTTCTCCCGGGCACTCCCCTCGCCCTGCCCTCCCCACTCCAGCCCTCCTCCCTCTCAGTCAAAGCCTGGGGATTAGACGGTCAGAATGTGGGCGAGGCTGCCCGACAGGTGTTAAGGCCAGGCCCCTCCCCCAGGGCAGGCTGCCGGGAGGGGTTGCAGGCTGGGGGTGCTGCCGCCTCGGGCCTGCCCCACCTGTGAGGACACACGCTGTGGCTGCTGGGATAGAGATAGCAAGCCTAGGAGCCCAGTGGCCTGAGCTGGAGGGTCACCCTGACCTCTTGCTTGCAGGGAAACTTCTGGCAAGTGGGGAGGGGTTTCCTCTGTGCACTCCTGATTCCCCAGATGTAAAAGAGACAGACTCTATTCCACAAGGCTCAGTGAGCTTACAAAGAATCAAAGGATGGGAAGGCTGCTTGCTGCAAGTGTAAGCTGGGTGGGGTCCGGAGCAGGAGGACCATGCAACCCCCCAACAGACACTCTCACCTCCCCCCTGCGCCAATAGAAAAGGTGGACCATGGGAGCCTGCACTCCTTTGGCCCTTTCACTCCTCTTTGCTTTGAAAGGATCCAGACCCAGGATGAAGCTATGGGCAGAAAAGGATGAATATGACCCAATTTCCCAGCCTGAGGGGCAAGAGTCCCCGATGATCACTTCAGGTTGGGCTGTGATGTGTCCACATTAGTATAGCCCCTACTGTATAAAGGATGTGATTATTGTCGTTAGTAGAAAATGCCTTAAGTGAGCATGATCTCATTTCATTCTCACAGCCATTCTACCAGGCGAGCACTATTATCGCCCCCATTTTACAGGAGAAGAAACTGAGGCTCCTGAAGACAGTCACGTGGTTCACTTGATACAATGTAGCCGATGAGCAACCGAACTGGCATTCAACCCTGAACCTGAGCTGGGTTCTGACCACTCCTGGAATGCTGTCGGGGCATCTTGCTACTTCCCTCCTCCTGCCTCTCCCAAATAGCTCCGTGGGGACAACAGTGGGGTTGAGCAAGGCTTGGGACTGGAGACAACACAGCTGCCACCGCCGGCTGTGCCTGTGCATCTGCTCTAGGTGCCAGGAGAGGGGGCAAATGGACTGGTAGATGACACCCTACAGAAGGACTCTGAGGCCGAGGGCGAGGGTGTGGGGGGCAGGCAAAGGGAATTAGGGGTCATGCTCCCTCCTGAGAGGGGAGCGCAGGGAGGCCTTGCACCAGTGAGGTTGTACAACTCTACTATGGGGACTGGAAGAGAGTCGAGATGGGGGTGGGGGAGCTGGGAGGACCCAGGACTGAAGCCAAGGACCCCCAGTCAGAGAGAACAGGAGTCAGCCCTTTTCTGTCCCCTTGGAAATCCAGCCTTCCTTCAGCTTCAGCTTGGTTTTCTGGGTGGTGGGATCCTAGGACCAACCCATACCAGAAAGAAGTGCCCTGCTGGGCATGGTGGTGTGGTGGCACATGCCTGTAATCCCAGTACTTGGGAGGCTGAGACAAGAGGATCTCAGGTTCCTTTGAAGCCAGCCTCAGCAATTAAGTGAGGCTCTTAGCAACCTGGCAAGTCCCTGTTTCCAAATTAAAAAAATAAAATAGGGCTGGGGGTATACCACAGAGGTAGAATGCCCCTGGGTCCAACCCCTAGCTTCTCCCCCACCCAAAAAAGGAAAGAGTGCTTTGACTGCAGAAGAGACCCCCAGACTGTGAGTCCAGCAGTCCCAGGCTGGCTGCTAGGCCTCCCTGTTTCAAGGCAAAAGGCGGAAGGGCCAAGTCCAGGATTAAGGGGACAGAGGACCCCAGAGAGAGCACCGCTTTGTCAAGGGGACAGCTCTGCTCACACCATCGAACTTGACCTTCTGGAGGTCAGGAACTCCTTGGAGACTCAGGGGGAAGTTTCAAACCCTCTGCACAGACAAACAGGTAGGCGAGGGACCTTCAGATCCCTCTGGCCAGCAGCACTCTTTCCCCTGCATTACTGAGGCCTCCACTTTCCCAACCAAAAATGGGTTAAATCTGCCTCCCCAAGTCTAAGGCTGGAAGCAGCTCAAGACATGGAGACCTAGCTTCTCCTGGAAGTGCCTCAGCCCTGGATAGCCCAAGGCGTGTGTTTGGCCCACATTCTCCATCCACCCGTCTTTTGCAGCCACTTTTTGAAACCTTAGAGGACAGGTTTCCAGGAAAGATGGGGCCAGAGACAAGACAAGAAGGCACAAGGGGCTTCAGCTCCTTGGTGGGGTGGGTGGGGTGGGGTGGGGCGGGTAATGACATTTGAGAATTAACCAATATACTTGGGGTGGACAGGATGGGACCCAGAGCTAACTGATTCCAACTTTTTTCTGAGTCAAGGTAGTGGATCAGGACAGAGCAGAGACCCTGTCTCACAAGGCTTCAGGTTTCCAACAGCCAGCTAGTTCTGTCTGCTCCACCCTCAGAGCCCTGGTTCCGCCTGGAATCTCCCACCCCGACCAGGGAAGTAGGATGAAGTAGAGACAGGAACTGGGCTCCCTCAGGCCAGAACCAGGTACCTTCAGACCAGAACCCCAGCTGAAAAGTCCCAGGTACTCTACGGCACCAGCTCCCGAAAGCAAGTAAGTGTGGGCAAACCTCCACTGCTCCCGTTTTGTACTTCCTAGACTCCCACAACAGAACAGCTTGTGAGCAGCTGGAACTCTCCAGAACGCCTCTTTTATGAGGCACCTCGGGAGGTCGGGCTGTGAAGATGTGCCCCTGAGTGCAGGGTTCCTTTGTCCCCCAAGTATTTGTCCCCGGAAGTATTAAACACAAAATGGGGCAAGGGAGAGAGGGATGTTACAGAGCTTTAGCCAGCCACTGATCCAGAAACCGCTAAGCACTTAAACTCAGGGTGCAGGTCCCAGTGTGAAGGGTTGGTTATTGGAGGGGGGCGCTCCCAGAGCCCTGTTAAGCAGGACAGGGCCCATCCCACACCCCCTTCCCAGGTCCTCCCACTGGCTCAAAGCACCTTTGCCTCCGACTCCTCCTGCTGGGAAGCCAAGAACCTCAGGGGGCAATGCCCCTGCAGATGGACACTGGCAGGCACCAAAGCCCCGTACTGGAAGGTGTTCTTTCCAAGCAGACTGAGGCAGGGCCTAGGATCACAGGAGGGGGCATGTCCCCCCTCACCTCAGCCTCCCCGTATGCAGAGGAGGGCACTGTGGGTCCTACGTGGGCACTGGGATTGGCAAGCGCTGGGAGACTCCAGGTGGACTCTGCTGTTATATCTGCCCCAGAACACTGGGAAGTAGAAGCTTTTCCACTGTCCCTGCAGGTCTAAGAGAGAGAGAGAGAGAGGGGAGTCTTTCCACCCACCAGTCCCTAGCAGGGATCTATGGGAGAAGGGGCAGTGGTTAGATATCAGATCACCTGTGTTTGGAATCCCAAGCTCAATCTCAAGGCTTCTGTTTTGTTGTATGATCATAAATAGTTACATTGTTTCTCTGAGGTTCAATTTTTAAATCGTTGTAAAATGGGAATAATAGTACCACCATAAGGCTATTGTGAGGACTGCAAAGATCTGTGTGCATGAGCTGACATGGAACAGTGACCCCACATGTGGCTGCTGTTAGTATGTTGTTATTTCTAGAGTGTGAGCTCTGTGTACAGGGGTGTGCAGGACAGAAGAGTTCCCAAGCAAAATCTGTAAGATTCCTGCCATCAGGACTTCAATATCTTAACACCACCACCCCAGTGTCCAAAACGTGTTTCAGCAGCCCCAAATTTCTAAGCCATCTTCACAGCCACCTGCCATTTGCAGAGTGATAGTTTCCACTGTGGCATTCAGGACTCCAGGTATGGTCTCAATTTTACTTACATGGGAGTAGATGCTTGGGGCCCTCATAAGGTCACATAGAAGGCAAGCCGTGGCCAGGCTCCAGGGCTGGAGTGCCCCTGCCAAAGTCCCGCCATCTGTCCAGCCAGGGCAGGAATGCAATAGAGATTGGGGAGTTGGGGGAGGCTCGGATCCAAGAAAGTAGCTTTGAATCTATCCTTCCCTCTGGAGTGAACGAGTTCTGTGCCTTACTCCCAAGAGGGACCCTCTATCCAACTCAGTCCCCTCACCTTGAGGCTCTGCCTGGAGACCTCAAGCCCTGAGCCACAGGGTCTGGGTAGTTACCCCCCCAGACCCAGGCAGCGCTTCCAGCTGTTCATTTGTTTAGTCTCCTGTTCAACAGATATTTTCTGAGCAGTGCTGATTGCCTAGTACTGCACTCATCATGAGAGAGAGAGAGAAAGAGAGAGAGAGAGAGAGAGAGAGAGAGAGAGCGCCATGAATTTGCGTTCTAGCAAAACAGAGACAACAAACCAAGAAAATCCATGAATATGGGGGATTGTGTCAGATCATGATAGATGCCATGGTGGGGTAGGCAGATGTGACAGAGCCAGCTAGGGTGGCAAAGAAAGGCCTCGGAGGAAGTGGCACTGGGCTAGGGTTGAGAGAGAAAGACTTCCTTGCCACTTCCTCTTCCCCCATGGGTGGATCCCCCATCCTCGGGAAGGGAGCTACTTCCTGTGGGACTGGCTGGGAGAAATGAAGGGGGGAAAAGGGCAGCTAGGGATGCATGTGCTAGGGGTGGTGGTGCAGGACCTGAACCAGGAGGTCCCAAGGCGCCCATCATTCGCATTACTGTATGCAGTGAAGTATCTGGGCATGCACACACACTCCCTGGCGTGTTAAGGGGCCTCACAGGAGACAGCAAACTGGAGAGGAGCTTTAGCGGTGGGAGAAATATCCCACGTGGGAGCAGAGGCCAGGGCTAGAGCCCAGCTTCAGTGCCTTGCAGAGGCTGAAAGTGTGCCTCACACCCTTGCCGAGGAACTGGATGGCAGTTGCTAGATTTTCGGCTCTGGCAGGGGGGGACTCACACCGCTGGATCCAGGGATGAGCAATGATTGAATACAGAGGCAGACTCTGCTGCGTTTAGCATTCTCCCCAGAAAGGTGTGTTGGAAGGGAACTGGGAGAGGGAGTGGTGGAAGTTTGCCGGAAGGTTTCAGGTTGAGCTTTCAAAGAACTTTGCCTGCAGGCGATCACACAGTTAGCAGCAAACCCGCAAGTGTTTCCCCACCCACAGGCAGGCGCAATCTCGTTCTTCCTCTATCTGTAAGGTTTAATACAAATGGTAGAAGGCTCTCATTCCAAGGACACAGTGCACTGGCAAGACGGGAGAGATCCCTGAGGAGGACATCAAATGCTGTGACTAGAGTACTCAGGGTTCTAATTCCCCCTCCCCGTGAAAAGACTGGGTAATGAGCAGGAAACAGGTAATCAACTCACGTGGGCAGGTGGTAAAAGGCCACAGTCAAAGAAAGTTTCCTCGAATGCAGCAGGTTATCATCCTGGGTGTGCCTGGCTCAGAGGTTACTAGGAATATTGTGTAACTACAGCTCTACCTGTCCTGGCCTCGTTCCTGCCCACCCGGGTTGCTGAAATTCTACTGGCATAGTCTTTCCTTCATGTCTAGGCTAGGAATGGGGTGAGATGAGATGTGGAAGGGTGGCCGTCACTGTTTGGGTGCCTGCAGACAGCCTCCTGGCTCTGGGGACTGGAGATGACCAAAAAAAAAAAAAATTAAAAAATAAAAAAACAACCCTACGTCTTTAGGAACCGTATGACGTTTCCATTCATTCATTCAACACACTTTTTATGACCGCCTGCACTGTGCCAAGCCCTGCAGTGAACAAGACAGGCCTGCTTGGAAAGAACTCACTGTTCTTGGGTGGGGCTAAGCTCAGGAGGGGCCGCAGGCTATTAATTTTTGACACTTGATTTTGGAAGAAGGGTGAGTAGCAACCAGTTGTCCTCAGCCGGAGGAAACCAAAGACTCTTGAAACTCGGGGCTATGCTGCAGGGTTGGAAGGGACCGAGGGTGAGAGTTCTGCAGCTCCAACTGTAGTATTTTATTCTACAAATATTTGTGGGGCACCAGGCACCTAGAAGGCTGTCCTGGGAGAGCCGCTGACTAACAGGATTGGGAGATGCACACATATTCAGGGAACCTGGCAACCTCGAGGTCTGCAATGGAGAGGAAGCAAATGGAGGCACCAACCAGGACCGAGACAGACAGGAGGGAACTCAGCGCTGAACTCCAAATCACTAGCCAGACAAAAGCACTGGGGTAATGTGGAGGATCCAGGTAGAGGGAACCACCTATGGTATGGTGCCCAGCTGGGGGAAGCAGGCAAGTTCTTGAAACTGAAGGAAGCTTCGGCTGGAGAAGAGTATTTATTTATTAGTACTGGAGATTAAACCCAGGGACATTTTACCACGGCTATACCCCCAGCCCTGTCCTTTCTTTTTTATTTTGAAAGAAGGTTTCACTGAGTTGCTAAGTTGCTAATTATATCCTCAAACCTGTGATCCTCCTGTTTCAGCCTCCCAAGTACTGGGATTACAGGTGTGTGTCACCACACCCTGATGGGACAGGCGTATTTAGGATGATGGCAGGCTTGTCCATTTTTTCTGCTATCTGAAGTTGGGAAATGATTTGGTTTCTTTGTGACTCCGCTTACCCAAATGCAAAATGGGTATGATAAGTAGCTTGTGGCCAAATCCTGGTGGCTTTGGGGCACAATAGATGTTCAGTAAATATTGGGGCCTCACGGAGGCCAGGAAGAGAGAGTTCCTGATGGCAGCAGGAGAGGAGTTTGGGATTGGGTGCCCCTCGGTTGGTTTGAAGAATATCTTTATTAACGAGCACGTCAAGGTAAACTGGCGATTGAAACCAGATGTGAGGTGCATTGTGGGTTGTGAGCAAGGACCAGAGATACCAAAGGGTGGGGTGGGGTGAGAATTAGCCCAGATGAGGACTGAAGTAGATGCATGACCCCCCAGCTGTGTTTTCTTTGGGGTACTTTAGTTCAGAAAGTCCACTTCCCCTTCGCACCTCTCTCCCCACCCATCCTCCCTTGAGGTACATGGTCTACCCAGGATTGTCCTTGTGACTTGGGGGGGGGAGGTGCTCTAACTGGTCTCCTTCCATCTGAGCCATTCTGCAGCTGGGGACCCCTTTTCTCTTTGGATCTTCCCAAGTCCATGGGGATCGGTCTCTCCTCACAAGGTTCCCAAGAAGGACACTGCCTCAACTCACTGCGTGACCTTCTCCAAGTGACCTCACCTCTCTGAACCTTGTTTTGCTCCCTGGAAAATTGGCATTCCCAATGTCCACCACCCACAATTGTTGTGGGGTGTCATTGATGATGAGCCGTACAAAAGGGGCACGATGGGCACTATAGGTTCTTTTTCCTTGGTATGTGGTGGTCAGGGGTCCAGAGGCACTACAACCCAATCAAATCCAAGCCCTTCGTTTTACAGTGAGGGGCAGCGAGGAACGAGAAGGAAGAGCCTGCCTCGACCTCACCCCAGCAGTGGATCGCCGACCGCAGAGATCTGGCAAAGCAGGCGGGTGTCCAGTCTCCTCATTCTTGACCTAGCCTGCCAGAAAATCCAGTCTGCTGGGCGCAGGCTCGAGCAGGCTTGAGGTGCGCCGTGGGCAACGAGAGGAGAGGGCAGGGTACTGTGATCTACAGCTTCTGAAGCTGGGGCCAGCGGGGCGTCCCTCCAGTGATCGAAGGATGCAGACCCTGCTGCACTCCAGTCCAGAGCCCTCCAAGGTCAGGGAAATCGTTACACTGCGAACGCGGTGGTGCATGGGACGGGACGACCACGGCTTGCGCGTGTATTAATTACGTGGAGGAGCCGGGAATCCTGACCCGCGAGATTGGAAACCGAGGAAAAGGTCCCAGCGGGCAGGCCTGTAGCTGCGCCGCCAAGGTGGCCAGCAAGAGTCTAAACGACCCGCCTGCGCTCGCAGGCCAGCGGCCATCTGACTCCGAACGTCAAAACCTGTTACTTTCCCCCTTCTTCTATTTTTTAAACCTGTCATTAAACTCTGCATCCCCCGCCCCCCATACCCAAGGCCAAAGCTCCGACAGCGCACCTTCTCGCAGCCAGTCGGGAGTCCTGGGGGTCGGGAGTACCTCCCCACCCCTACCTAGAATCCGAAAGGCCTTGGGGCGCCTCGGGGTTGAATCCCCCGCTAGCGCTAGCGAGTTAGTAGCATCTCCTAAAGAGAGAAAGGAGGGGGCAGGGGCGGGTGGAAGGAGATTCGGAGGAGAGGAGGAGGGGAAGGAGCGGAGCAGGAAGGAGCGAGTCAGAAAAAAAAAAAGAATCACTTTTTTTTTCCGCCTCAAAACTTTAAGAGGGTTTGAGAGATCTGGTCAACTTTCCGAAACATCTGAATCTTTTTACAGCCCTCCGTTCTTTCCCTGGGCCAGCTGTGGGGAGGGAGAGAGGGAGAGAGGGAGAGAGGGAGAGAGGGAGAGAGGGAGAGAGGGAGAGAGGGAGAGAGAGGAGCCCGGCGGGCGTGGAGGGGGAGGAGGAGGGAGACAGCTAGCAGGCCCGGCGCGCAGCGCACAGCCACCGCCTCCTCGCCTCTCCAAACTCCGGGCCAAGGCGCGCGGTGGCGTCCTCGCGCCCTCGCGCCCTCGCCCGCGCCCCCGCCCGCCGCCCGCGCAAGCCAGGCATGAATGCTGAGACTTGCGTCTCTTACTGCGAGTCGCCGGCCGCTGCCATGGACGCCTACTACAGCCCGGTGTCGCAGAGCCGGGAGGGCTCGTCGCCTTTTAGGGGATTCCCCGGCGGCGACAAGTTCGGCACAACTTTCCTATCGGCCGCCTCCAAAGGGCAGGGATTCGGGGACGCCAAGGGCCGGGCCCGCTACGGCGCGGGGCAGCAGGACCTGGCGGCACCACTGGAGAGCGGCGCCGGGGCGCGGGGCTCCTTTAACAAGTTCCAGCCCCAGCCGCCGCCGCCGCCGCAGCCCCAGCCGCCGCCGCCGCCGCCGCCGCCGCAGCCCCAGCCGTCCGCGCAGCAACCGCATCTTTATTTGCAGCGAGGCGCCTGCAAGACACCCCCGGACGGCAGCCTCAAACTTCAGGAAGGCAGCAGCGGCCACAACGCGGCTTTGCAAGTCCCCTGCTACGGTGAGTGCACGTGCGGGTCACCTGGGGCTGGAGGCCTCGGGGTCGGTGACTTCGGGAAGCCCGAGACTCACTCGGCTTGCGGAAGGCAAGAGTTGGCGGGCCGGGGAGGCGCGGGCGAGCCGTGGGCGATTCTGGGTCGGAATATGAGGATCGCTGCTACGAGAGGGGCGCGGGGTCCGCGATGCCCCTTTCGCACCCCCCGGGCCTAAGCTGCAGAGGGCTCTGGCTATTAAACTCGCTCCGAGTGTGTTTATCCCGGTCCCTTCGCCGCTTTCCCAACTCGCTGGCTTTGCGCTGCCCGCGGGGCCGGATTTGAAGCGGATGCTTCGCGCGGGCCCCGGGCGCGCGGCCGGGAGAAGTCGCTGTGCCGCGCTCGGGTGCGGGGCTCCGGGGCTCCGGGGCTGCGGAGGCCTTGCTCCACGCCGGCATGGGGCTCGGTGCTCGGCGCCCCAGGTAAGAGCGTGGCAGGTGCGGGCCTCGCGGGGAGCCGGGGCGCAGTCTGCGTAGCGCTCGCTGGAAGCTTCGGCACAGCTTCGTGACACAAGTGCGGGTCCTGAAACCCTGCGGCCCCAGAAAACCGGAGTCTGGGGCCCCGAGCGCAGTAGCGCGCCGCGGGGACTCTGGTCGGCCCGAGTGCTCCGGCGCTTCTCCCTCGCGGATCTTGGAACGCGGCCGGCCTCGAAACAATGGTTTAAGATGTACCGGGCGAGAGAGCAGGAAGCCACGGAGCCCCAGGCGGCGAAGGCTGTGGTTACAGGAAAGGGTCCCGGTCCTGATTTAGGCCCACGGGGAACCCGAGGGAGCTGGCCTAAATGACCTCTAAGCCCCCTTGAACGCGGGCGCAGGGCGCAGGCCTGGGCCCCCAGAGCCCAGCGGCGGACTCCGAGACCAGAGCGGCTCAAGGGCTGTCTGAAACCAGAGCAGTTCAAGAGAGGCCTGCTCTTACTCCACAGAACCGGGGTGAGGGAGCCCCAAACTGGAGGAGAGAGAACCAGAGAAGGGAGGAGATGCCTTCTCCGGGCCAGGAGTCCCGGGCTTTGGCCTTCAGGCAGGGCCCTGGTGAGAGAAGTTGACAGGACGGTGAGTTTGGCTGCCCTACTCCAGGCCTGATGTACAAGCTCTAGGCCGTGGTCAGAGGTAGGACATGGTGGATGCCTTGGTGGCCAGAGTCACCTTAGGAAAATAGCCCATGGCAAACATTCTCCTCTGCAAACCTGCTCTGCCACGGGCTTAGAACAAGCTCATTGGTGGCCACACAAGTATTCGATTCGTGCAGTCATACATTTGTCTACACTTGAATTCTACACACTTCTCCAGGAGCCAGGTCACACCCCAAGTGCACACAAGCCGCACACTCCCAAACCCACAGATTTGAGATCGGATTTAAGAAGTCCTGCTGGTCTTTCCCGCTTCCTCCACCTTTCTTCCCATCTCCGGCTGGCATGAGATGGGACGCCCAGATCACAGACACCCACAGCTCCACACAGGGGCTCCTTCCATGCCCAGACTGTGCCCACAGGCACCTGCCTTCCCAGCCTCCAAGGCTCTGGGACTGTTAGGTAAAAGCAGATCTCAGACTGGAGGAACCCATGGAAGTTCACTGTACAAAACCAGGAGACTAATGTGTTCTCTCTCCTATTGCATTTTCATATTTTAAACAAATGCACTACTGAGATCTCTGAGAAGACCAAGATATTAGGCAAGAAAAAAAGCCTAGCAGCTCCCATACTAGTGGGCGATAAACCTGCGGGTCTAGAGGAAAGGAGGAGAGGGCTGGGCCCCTTCTGTGTCCTGCTTGGTCCTTGCTGCCAGGCTGGTCCTTTCTCTACTTGCATTAGCTATTTGGGCTGAGAGAATGGGCCAGTCACTTAACCTGGCACTGCCCAGGCCCCTCAGTGGGACCTGAGAGTGAGGAATTCCTGCAAACACCCATTTCCTTATCACAGTCACCGGGCTAATAGAAAGCTCTCCCTTCTCACTTACTCCCTCCATGGTCTAATCCCCTCAGAACCCAATTCCTAGGACAAGGCAAGCCCCTGCTGCCGCTGCTGCTGCCAGCCAAGTCACAAGCTGCAGATTGGGAGGAAAGGCAGCCCCTAACCCTCCAGGCCCCTGGCTGGCTCCACCGCTATCTAAGATGGAGGCGCCGCTCAGGGCAAAGCACAACCAACCAGAAGCCACCCGGCTCTTCTCTCTCAGCAGCTGAGTTTCCATGGCCAGGAGATTCCTGGTCCTTGTAGGAAAGGGATTAGGCACCTTCAGTCCAAGGTGGAGAAACTGAGGCACTAGGAGGAGAGGCTCTGCCTCTTACAGAAGTAGCTAGAAAGAGAGTCTCAGGAACTAGCTGTCTAATCTGCCAGCAAGCAGGGAAACTGAGGCACACGTTGACAACAGTTCTCTATCCAAGTTTCGAGCATGTGTACTCAAGAGGGGGGTCAATGGGGAATTCTAGGGAAAATCCTCCAGTGTTCCCAGGAGTTTGGGAAAAGGTGGAGGAAGAGAGGACCTGCTGTAGCCGATTTCGACCTCCACCACCGGCTGTTTAGATCTCGAGACTCTCTGGTCTGGGGATCCGGGCCCCAAAGCCGTTAATATTGAAGGGACGCTCAGTCCGGGTACCACTCCCCCTGTCCTGGGCACCTGAGCAAGGCCTGGGCTGCCCCAGGGCCGAGCCGAGGGAGCGAGGGAGCGCCCGGCGGGGAGGAGAAGTCTCTGCCGGCTGAAGTCTCCGAGTTGCCTCTAAGGAGGTGAGCGCAATCTCCCTGACTTCTGGAGTCCCTGTTCCAACTTCGGTCTCCGTTTCTCTCCCTGGTCAGTACTAAAAAGCGCAATGATCAAGGTCTCTTCCGGGTGTAGGGACATTCGCGTTTTTACGAAAGAGCACCACCACTAAGCACTCGCGCACTGCAATCCCGACACGCCAGACTCCCACTCTGAACTTCGGCCTCCGGACCTCTCCACCGGAGCTCGGCGCAGGCTGCGGGAGCCCCGGGAGACCAGCCAGGTTGGAGACCCGACGTTTCTCAGCGATGCGAAGAGCCTCCTTGTCCGGGGTACAAGAACTCTGGCCACCTCGACCACAAGCCCTCCACCTAACTCTCGGAGCCTCAGCCGGCGCGGCAGACCTAGCCGGAGCGTCCGGGGTCGCGGGGCGCTGCGGGGAGCCGCCTGCTCCCTGCTCTTTCGCTTTCGATTCGGTGCACGCAGGTTTTCGTTGCGAGCAAATTACTACCTCCACCCCCACCGATCCCTAGACAGAGTTCTCGGCGCCAAGGGCTGTGCAGACTCCGGACAGGCCCCCGGGGCGCCTCCGAGGGGCCGTCCTGATTGTTCGAATTAGACGCAATATTAAAATACTAGGGGTATTTATTTACCCCGCCCCGGCACAATCCACACACAACGAAATAAGTAAACTCTGCTGGGGTCTTATTTGAATTTAGTCAAAGAACCTAGAGACTCAAAAATGATGGAGAAATTGAAACTCAGGCAGAAGCAAGAAGAGCCCACCGGGGACTTCAAGAGGGTCCAAGAAAACAGCCTGGGCGATGGATGGGGTCTGAAGGTGAAGGCAAAGACTCCAGGTCAGTTTTGAGGATTTTGAGGAGAGAGCGGGGAAGGAAGGCAGGTGCTTTTAATTTTTTACTTTGTTAATTTCCATAGCCACCAGCTTGCTCAGAAGAACCCCACCTAAACACCAGCATTCTCAACTAGAAAAACAGAAGGCTTGGATTAAAAATCTAGGATTATTTTTAAATCAATCGACTTGCAGTTTTTCTTTGTTATCATTTATATATCGTGAAGTACAGAGCTCTGAAATGGAAAGTTCCAAGAACTGTCAGGAACTTGCGCACCAGTGTAACTACCCCCCGGGAGCAAGAGAGGGAGATCATTTACATGTGGTATTTGTGCACGAAAACTTCGGAGGACAAAACGTTTGGCAGGTTAAGAAAATTTCAGGAGTGACTTGGAGCTTGAGGGGAGCCAGTTTTGTTCCTCTCCATAGTATATCCGTTCCTTTGCATAGTATATCTGTATACATGTGACCGTGTTTGCGGGGGGGGGGGCCTTTGCGCTATCCTGATTCTAATACGAGGTTACAAGTGGCTACGGCTACAGCGGGAACCTCGGAGGGCCACGGGCTATCCCTGAACCATCAAAGACCAGGGCCATCGAAGCCGGGAGTCTGCAATTGAGCGCGGCAATTCAGGCCAGCAGTAGAAAAACAAATTTACATCTTACATAAAACCATGCAAAGGTCCCCCGAGGACTTCAGGGTCACAAAGCAGCTGGGCACACTTCCCTGGGGACTACCTTTATCCCGGCCTCCCTCGGACCCTTTCTTCTTGAAGCTTTGCGCGCGCCTTTGTTTGGGTAGCTAGTTGAAATATGAAATGAAAATGTATCACATCTGCGGCTGTGGGAGCGAAGGGAGGTTGGCAGCTGGAAGCTTCTTCGCTGACCCCCTCAGAACTGGGTGCCCTAGGCAGCGGCAGAGAGAGAGGATCGGACAGCTGCTCAGAGCCCCCGGGGCTCCTCGGGCAGGGGATGGAGAGTCTGCGGGGAGGCTGAGCTCTGGCCGGATGCCTCTCGCTGTTGGGATAGGCGAGTTGCTCCTGGTAGGGGAGTGAGTGATCAGAGAGAACCGAGGGCGCCTGGGGGGACAGAGCTCCCTGCACTGGAGCTTCAGTGTCCACAGCACCCAACATTCCCTGCTCTGGAAGCCGAAGAACGTAGGCCCAGATACCTTGGGGCAGTGAGCGCTGGCCTGTGTCCGGCCAGCCAGGCGCCACCTGGCCACGTGTCCCGGGAGCCGTTTTGCGGCTTTGCAACCCACCCCTCCTCACTGAGGAGAGAAGGAGGGTCGTTCCTTCCAGTGAGAAGCCGACTGCTTACACCTCGCTAAGTGATGGTCCCCTCCAGCGAACCCGGAGAGGGAGCCAACGGCGTTCCCTCGCTCAGGCGTACACCACCACGCCACTGCGAGATTAGGCTCTTTTTCTAAACAGGGCAAGAAGAAGCCAGCAAACGCTCCCAGACGCAGCCGATGTCAGAAATTCCTTTTTTGAGATCCCAGCTACTGATATTCTCGAAACTGCCCCTCCACCTATAAGAGGTCGCCCCAGTGCCTCTTGGCTACAGTTGTGTAAATGAGTGGTACCCCTATCCCCATTCAAGATACTCCTATTAAGCTGGGCACGGTGGCACAAGCCTGTAATCCTTGTACTTGAGAGGCTGAGACAGGAGGATCATGTGTCCTAGGCCAGCGCACGGTAACTTAGTGAGACCTAGTTTGAAAGTAAAAAAATAAAATAGGGATGGAGATGTAGCTCAGAAGTAGAATGTCTCCAGGTTTAATCCTCAGGACCTAAAAAAAAAAAAAAAAAAATGCTACCACCCATCCAGGGGTGTAGAGTAGCCCGGGATCAACAGCTGCCCCTGAATCCAGTCTCCCCAGAAAGGCTGACAAATGTTCAGTGGTTGTACGGGTCCCTGCTGCGGAGCCCCAGTCACACCAGACGCGTCATCCCCATCCCCAGCACATTTTGTCCCCTAGCAACGACCCTCTTCCCCTGCAACCCTGCAACCCGCCAGCACCCAGGAGGAGAGGAAGGAACGGAAAAGGAGTCGAGGCTCATAAGCTCAGAGGAGTAAATGGCTGGGGGTGCAATGGAGAGGCTGGAGCCAAGAGGAGGTGTCATTTTGGAGAGAGGGTCACTGGGAGGTACCGGCGTGGGTAAGAGGCAAGATACCTGTCTTTCCCTGGGAACTTGGGAACGAGGTTGCCAGTGCGGGGCTGGCACCCTGGAGATGGAGAGGGAGAGGGATTTTTAGAGGGATTCTCTTGGAGAAGATTCTCATCCTGAGCTGGTGGCTGCGGAGCGGAGCGTGGGTGGTGAGCACACGCACTTCCTAAGGACTAGCCCAGCAACTCCGCAGGAGCAGACCAGCTGGTTCTCTGTGCACTCTAAAGGGCCGTGACCAAGAAGGTTGGGAGGCTGTGGAAGGTTTGGGGCCCGAAGGGCCGAAGGGGAGGGGGGTTGGGCAGGCTGTAGGGTTCAGCACAGATCTCACAGATCTTAGTCTCCGACTTTCTGTATTCCCTGCATGGCCTTGGAGAAGTCTTTACTGCTTCTGGCCCCCAATTTTAGTTCTTTAAAAATCAGTAGTGGAGGTAATGTCCAAATGACACTGGAGGGTTCTGTGTTGGTACTAGTCTGGGCCCACCTTCATCTGTTTTCTCCTTCTCCCCACTCTTACATGTACTGAGTCTGGGAGAAATCATGGTAGTAGTGGTGGGCGCAGGGGCAGGGGTGTCTTCCTTGGAAGCTGAGCAGGTCCTGCGTGGGCAGCAATCCCAGGACCCAGGGTGGGGACTGGCAATCCAGGAGGGTGAGGTTGAGGACAAGTTCTGGGCTCAGGCCCTGGGGTATGAATATGAAGAAGAGTGAGCCTCCTTGTTTTCCCGCTCCATTAGGGTCAGGATCAAGCTGCAGCCTCTTCTCTGGGAGCTGCTCTTGTGCTGTTGGGGCTCATCTTCCCTGTCTCCGCATTTATTGAGCATCTACTAGGGACTGGACCTTCTCCTAGGTGGACAAATTGAGCGCCTGCCTCTGGTGCTAGTGCTTAGGTCCTTCCAAGTGTATACAGCTGGGTTTATCAACTGGCTGGAGGGGCGAAAGAACTGGTGTCTCAATGGATGTGATGCCCCCAGCCTGGTTAAGCGCACCTGTGAGTGTATCCCAGTACTGGTTGGCTGTGTGAGACTGTAGCAGATTTCTGTAAATCCATGAGTTTTTGTGTGTGATTTCACACACACACACACACACACACACACACACACACGCACAGAGTGTGAAAGGTGGTGGGTGGATGCCCTGCCCAGGCTCACTGGGTCTGGTGCTGCTGCCTGAGTGTGACAGGGTACAATCGTGCCTACTAATTTGTGTGCATCCCTGTGTGAGCGATGCGCTGCATCCTGACTGCTTTCCTCCCTGTTCTGCCTCGGTCGGGGTGGCTTGGGGTGAGCACCTGCACGTGGCTCTGAGGCCCCTCCCAGCCTGCGTGCGGAGGCTTTGCCTCCAGAGTTGTTCCCAAGGAGACAGTGACTAAGCGCCTGTGTGTCTCCAGCTGGGCTGTGGCCTTCCAGCCGCTGGTGGCTTCTAGGAGAGGCTGACTCAGGGGATGGCAGGCAGAGTCCCCAGGGAGCCCCCTCCTGGGGGCTAAGATATAGTTTGTCCAGCCCACCTACACTGCAGTGAGGCTTGCCCCCTCCCTGGGCTCTGGAGTGCACCCTCTGTCCCATGCGGTTTCTTGGAAGAAAAGCCATTCTGGGTTTCACTCATATGCCCGCTGCAGAGCCCATTTAGCAGATGAACAAACTGAGGCCCAAGATCCCTGCAGCCAGGTCAGTGGGAGGGCAGGAGCCACTGCCAAGTTCTCCTCCTGCCACTGCTGGGGGTGAGGAGGCAGAGGGGCTCACTCACTCTCTCTCCTGGCTGCAGCCCCTCCAGTAAGCCGCAGGCGCTCTCTCCATGCACCAAATAGGGCACAGCTTTTGGTCCTGTCTCTGTCTCCTCAGAACGAAGGCACAGGGCACCCTGAGCTCCTGGGGATTGGGGGGGGGGCAGGAGATATTTCCCGTTGTTGGATTTGCAGCGACTCCCCCACCCCCACACTCTTACTCTCTGCTGGCTCCCCAGGCTGAGTTTTCTTTCCTAAGAAAGAGCCGGTGTGGTGGCGCACGCTTGTAATCCTAGCATTTGGGAGGCTGAGACCCAGGATTCGGGTTCCTGGCCAGCCTCAGCTACCCAGTGAGGCACTCCGCAACTTAGTGAGACCCTGTTTCCAAATAAAGACTAAAAAATAGGGCTGGGGGTATAGCTTGGAGGTAGAATGCCCCTGAGTTCAATCCCCAGTACTGCAAAAAAAAAAAAAAGAAAGCATGAGTACCTGAGGCTGTATATCTGGCCTCTGTTTCTCAGAAGACGGGAACCCTGGTACCCCAACACACACACACACACACACACACACACACACACACACACACACGGTCATGGTGTTGTGGTGTGGGCCCTCATCCTGGGTTGGAAGAGGTGGCAGTCTTCTGCTGCTCTGCTGGCCAGAATGTCCTGTTTCACAGACCAGGGGACTGACGTGCCTGATTCCACTTACCCATGGCTCACCAAACTTAGCCTGTCACCGTGCCAGGCCTTGTGGGGGATTCTGAGAAACACTGGACAAGGCCTCTGCTCAGGTCCAGAGGCAGCGGCAGACCAGTCCCTCCAATCCCACCACCTCAGGCCAGCGCGGGGGTCGGGAAGGAAGCCCCTCCCCGTGCAGCCAGCAGAGAAGCTTGGCACCCTGGGTGTGCAGCAGGCAGTGCAGGAGAGAGTCCCAGGGCTTTTAACTCCTTAGAAGCCACTACCCCTCCCTGCCCTGGGCTCCCAGGTGGGGGAACCTCCCCCTGAAAGGGAGGGCTCAGGAATTTGAAGGAAGCCAGGAGTTGCTCAGACCTGTGTCCACTCTCCTCTTTTCTCTTTCTCTACAGATTAAGAGATCTGAGCACAAGTCTCAGCTTTTCCGTGGGAAAGCCACAGGCCTTTGGCACCACAGTCGGCTTGCCTTGTAGTGCCACTTGCCACTTGTCTTCATCTGCCCCATGGGGCTGTTTGGGCCATCCTGTCTACGAGGGAGTGGTGTGAGAGGGTCTGAGCATGGAGCAAGGTCCTGTGCCCAGCTGGTGGGGCAGGTATGTCCTGCCCTGCCAAGTTCTCTGTCCCCCCAAGGACCCCCTTTGAGGATGCTAGGGTACTGCAAATTGTGGTGATGCTGGAATTCTGATCAGGCTTTATTTACTCTATTATTTTATTGTTATCTATTTATTTATTTTTATTTATTTATTTTGCGGTACTGGGGATTGAACCCAGGGCATTCTACCTCTGAGCTACACCCCCAGTCCTATTTTGTAATTTTTATTATTTTTTTGAAACAGGGTCTCACCGAGTTGCAGAGAGCCTCACTAAGTAGCTGAGGCTGGCCACGAACCCGGATCCTCCGGTCTCAGCCTCCCAAGTACTGGGATTACAAGC